>VDFB02038392.1:0-20569 GCA_007258455.2 Sequoia sempervirens
GTCATACGAACAAGTGGCTCTGCAAGATCGAAACACATGGCCTCGAAGGCCACCACCTGAAGACTCCCCTGGATTGCGCTGTACAATGGGGCTAGTGTGGTGGATGACACTCTGATTCAAGGATGTGATCGCCTACAAAGTCTCTACATCGGCACTCTCCTTTGCAACCTAGGCATGCATGAAATGCGCTCCGCAGGCTCTAGCGAGAGGTCGTCTCCCCTGTCATGTAGGATCCGGCTGTGCACCGGGCCTATCCTGTGCTGACCCCCCACCTCTCCCCTGAAACTCCCTCATATCAAAATAATTCAGGATTTGGTTCAATACAAACTCATAGTATAATTTCCTAAGAAAATATTGGGGGACTTCACAGTTATTGCACGGTGGGTAATCAAAGACCATATACCATCTGTCATAAAAACGGTTCCTAATCTCTCGGTGGTGGCACCAATGGATAGGAAACCTCGCATTGAGGGGTGAGGGTGAGATTTTGATTTGTTCTAGGGTTAGTGAATAGAGAGCACAAATCGCCTTTAGTAATCTTTAAATCTTTAACTTGTTTATATGATAATTTGTCTGCATAATATGCCCTCAATGTTTGCCTCCTATTTTGCCATCTAGATATTTGTTGGGTAATTGCATCCACATTTTTTAACAAATCCTTCAATGAATCTGCTAGATGTATCATTTTTGTGGTTGAAGAATTTTGATCACTCAACCTACTAATAAGATCCTCAACTTCTTTTCTATTGTTTTCAATTTCACTCCTCAAATTTTCTTGAGTGCCAGGAGGGTATTGAGAGAATGGTGGGGGAGGTTGATTTTGTGGTTGAGGCTTATTTGGTTGAGGATTTTCCTCCTCTTGTTGAGGATTTCCTACAAATTAAAAAAAAAAACATTCATTTCTAAACTAAAACAAACAAAATCAATTTAAAACTAACAAATTCAAAAGAAATACCAAACAATACTTACCTCTTGCATCTCTTCGTCACCGTGGCGCCATATTTGTGAAGAAATCCAATTGCTCTTGATGAATTTTGACCTCTCCAAAAACGCGAGCGTGTATAACAAGGTTTTTGGCCATGGGCGGAGCTAAAACACAACAAAAAGGAAATGAGAAATGATTTTGAGTTTGCTTTTAAAAACAAATAACGCGTTCACGTTATAAAGCGAATGTGTTTTGGGCTTTTTTTTCTTTTTTGGCCACAAAAGTGTGACCATATTGGTGCACTTACCCCAATAACTATGTCCATCTAAAAAGTAGAAAGTTATTGCAACCCAAATTACACTATATCCATTCCCATTTTCTAGTTCACTACCAATTGTCATGATGAAACTGTAGAGGAGGGGGACCAGCTACTCTGAGACACCAGGTCATGGGAGGGTCCAAAAAAACAAGCAACCCTAATCTACCTCAAGCTTTGTTAAGGGTGATCCCACAATACTGGTTTACACTTTTTGGCCAAACTAGACATTGAACTAAATATTTTTAAGTAAATCTTCACTTTTGAGTACCTATAGCTGCTAAACCATGAGAAATTTGAAGATGAGGAAAACTAGTGATTCGTGACATTTTTTTTATAGATTCTAAATATATATATATATATATATATATATATATATATATATATATATATATATATATATATATTCAATTTTGGAATCAAATTGCATTCCTTTTTCTATCTCCTTTGAAAACTAGTTTTTAACAGTAAGCACCATTTTTAAAGAGTGATGTTCACCATAAACAACATAACTTTTTTTTCTATGAAGGATAATTTTTTTTTTTTAATTTAGCTTTGTAACTATGATATCTAGCATGTTCATTTGGTTTCATAGTGTTTTATTGAATATATTTTTCATAATTAAGTTTTGAAGTTAAACCAATTGCAATTTAGACATAGGGAGATCATATTGTTTTCATAGTGTTTTGTGAAGTCACCCAGATGAGTTTGTGAAGTTGATTCCATTTTCATCTTCAACACAAGCTCAAAAAGGAAAAAAATTGCAATAAAATGAGAAAGGAGGGGGAGAAGGGAAAGAAAGGTGGGTTTGAGTGAACCCTACTTAGAGCGAACCCCCGAAAACCCTTTCACATGAAGGGGGGTTCACTCAACCGCCCCTCCCCCTCCCCGCCCCCCATTTTTTATAATTTTCCTTTGTTTTCATTAAAAACGATGTACAAAAAATGGGATGACATCACAAGGGGGTTCGCTCGAGGGGGGGTGGAGTTTGAGCGAACCCCATTTTTGGGTCCCCCCTTCGAGCAAACCCCTAAAAACCCAAACTTTTTTTCTTTGGAGTGTTTTTACAAATTTTCTTCATGAAGGGAATTGTAAACCAATATTTTGGGATCACCCTTAAGTGATTGAAAAGGTTTAGGGTTTTAAGGGCTAAAAAGGAGGAGAAATCTAGTTGCTACTATCCTTCTGCTAACCCAGATGCTTCAACAAGTCAAGAGTGTCAATTTTTGAGGTTTAGATTGTGATTCAAACCACTTACTGTCAGAGGACTACAATGCAGAACTCAAACTCTAGTGTGGCCCGCTGGGGTCTCAAGGATGTGCTAGCATCCATATAGACACAAATTTTAAAGTACATTCTAAAACACTAGAAAACCTACTAATGACCTAACTGATAGAGTTTTATGCTATGACAAAATTATGATAAAGTATAGAAATAGAGTACAATAAGAAGAATACTTTAACTAGTCTACTTTAAATTGAAAAAGGAGTGAGAAAGCAATATTGAACTATGTGCAACCTGATTCCTCAAATAACTCTAATCAAAAAGTGCCTACACACACAAGACCAAGGAAAATGTTGGGTTGTATTTAGAGAACTTCCTCGATCAATCCCCTGCTTTAGTGTTTCCACCTCCACGTGCAACCAGATAGCAATGATTGAATATAGAGATGATAAAGAAAGGAAAGTAGAGAAAATGGTAATACCAAGCAATACCCAAACAACAATATGCTACTATGCAAGTAGATGATGCAAAAGTAAATAGTAATGGTGGATGTCACCTTCTCAACCACGTGCTCTCAAGGAAAATGGAGGAAGATGTGAGCTCGCAAGCTCTCCAAAGTCAACGCTACTACAAAAATGAAGAAGAGAGAACAAAGCAACAACTTGTAGCTTCAATGGAGCTGGTGAAAATTGAAGGAGCTAAAAGTGAGTGTTTAGTAAACATGGAGAGAAATCAATCAAGAAGTTGAAGAAGGAAGAATGAATGCAAGGGTGAATCTTTTCAAAGGTGAAAAGGAGGCAAAAGGGTTGTTTGAAGTTGGTCAAGGGAGCAGGAGGCATTACGGTTTGCACCTAATGGAACAATGTAACACCTCTAGGGATTTCAGAGGTAGGAATCCTATCAAGATGACAATGTGGCATGTGTCCTTAACAAAATTCCTCCACTGACACAAAAACAAGCTACCGAGTGGAAGGGGATAGATCAAAAATGTTGGGATTGCATAATCAAAATTACGTTTTCTAAGGTAAGGGGTGTATAAATAGATTTCTCCTCCTAAAATTATGAGCTACAGGAATTTAGGGTGTGTAAATAGATTGTATAATTCTAGGTAAGTGGGGGATAGTAGCAACTAGATTGCTCCTCCTTTTTAGCCCTTAACATCCTAAGGAAAGGAAGAAGAGAGAGAGTGATGTTGTGGCCTATGATACTTGATGAGATGTGAGTGTGCAAATGTTGTCACACATGAGAGGGACAACACATAGGAACTACAACATCACAAAACTAGAAAAGAAGAGAGAAATATAAGAAAGGAAAAGTAAGGAAAGATGAAGAAATCAAGAGACAGGGGGATATGATAATTTGGGGTCAGAACTGCTCATAGATATAGATAGATAGATATAATATAATATGCATATGAACTGCCATCAATCCCCTAATATATCAGAACATGAAAAAGAGTACATGAAGATACAAAATAAAAAGATTGGGTCAACATGGAAGGGAGTTCTAAATGACCCCAACACTTTGCAGTCTCCCCAATTATCGAAAATCAAGTTACGATAAAATAGAGTAATGATGAAAAATATAGACATAGTTTATGACACAATTTCACTCCTACATCGAAGCACCTACAAGGGTGACAAGGATCCTCTAGGAACACATAAAAACAACCATGGGGAAACACAACACACACACAAATCTAATCTATAGGTAAAGAAGGGGTGCTCCCCTAGTCCTCATCAACTAGGAGGTCGTTGTTCTCCCAATCTAGATCATTGTAAGGGGAAGAAAAATGATCTTGCAAGGGTGGGATAGCAAGAGGAGCACCCCCCAACTCTTCTATGACAAGTTCTAAGGAAGAAGGCCCCTCAAGGTCTTCTTCACTCAACTCCTGTGAGGTGAAAGTCATTGATCTTGCAAAGATCACTGACAAAGTTGGGACATCGTCTACCAAGTTGAACATACACTTAATAGGAGTCCCATGTGTCAACTTTTTGGGCAAAGGAGGCACTCAAGATCCACTACCGATCTCATCAAGAGACTCAAGGGCAATGACAAACTCTGGAGATGTTGGGGCTGCATTCATCACAAGGACTATGTAAACTAGAGAAAAACCATCTCCCAAAGGTGATCCCTTCTTTTAACCCCCATTTGAAGCGGGGTTGTCCTCCAACTTGCGCTTCAGTGGAGGATGTGAGATCCCCACAAAAGAAGAAAAAGGCATGGAGGAAGAGAACAAAACCATAGCAAACAACACTGAGGTATTCAACATATCCATGAGCTTAGTAAAAGGTGAGATGTTTGGGAGGTGTTGGAACCTAAAATTTCCTACCATTTTTTGCAAAATTTTAGGTTCCCATGATGAAAATTTGATTGTAGCACTCATAAAAAGCACTGATGAAACATGGCCCAGGAGCCTACTTTAAAAAATCACAAAATGAAGTTGGTTCAATTCCATGACAAACCACTTTACAAGCATGTTTATTTGCCATATTTGAGTGTGCACACCTGATTTTAGCTTCCTACAATCAATTTTGACAAGGTTTCATAGTACCAAGTTGGAGGGTATTGAAAAAAAATTGTTATCTGCACATTATGAAATCTACCAAATAGGCCAACTTTGGAGACAAATATCTATCAGCATGATGACTATAATAAAAATGAATTGGTGTTCCATATTCTTCCCATGTTAATCTACTTCCATGTCAATTTTCAAGGTCCTAGCATCTCATTTGGTATTTTTTCAAAAGTAAACCAAATGAATTTTGCATAGTTTTGACATTGGCAGTCCTAGAAAGCTTCACAGAGGGCACTTTGACGTTTAATATTTTTTCAAGGAAGTACATTGGCGAGAAGCCCTTCTGCACACATGATCATTTGACTCAAATGAATCAATTCCCAAAATGGTAGCTTCCCAAGAACAAATTTGATACTTCTTTGAAATGGCAAGTTGGTGAGTTTCAGGTGACTTTTTGATAGTGGTAGTTTCAGAAAAGGTCAAGTAAGCAACTTTGAGCATTAATAGTTCACAATCTCGATTACTTCATGCTAATCGATTTTGCAACCAAACTCCCCTATCATCAATCAACATATCGGTGCATTTTCATGGCTCTGGAAGAACGTTTGGTCAGTTTTCAAGGGTGATTCTAGAGGCTACTTGACTCATTTAGATAATAGTGCAAAAAAACAAATCCCGATAAATGCCCACTTCAATTTAGAATGCACCTCATAATTCTATGAGGGATAAGGCTCAATTGGTAGGAGATATGGATTTAACTCATTATCTCCCATGTCATCCAATCACTCAAAAGAATGACATTCAATGAACAAGGATAAAGCTGAAGATTCAAAATGCTACAATCAAAATATTATAGGTGAATATGTATGGATAAAGTGAGTAATAAATGGTAAATTCAAGAAGCTTCTCCTAAAAATAAGGGCAATTTTTAAGATCTCCTTGAGAGTGACCATAAATGACCTTTCACCTCTACCTCGCACATCATCTCCTCGTACACCAACTCTTCCTTCATTTCCACTACTAGCTAATACCAATGTTGGCTCATTTCCAAAACTTGCATTTCCCCCTTTTATACTTAAAGCTCAAATAGTATCATTGCCTTCTCCTCGACTTAAAAAGGATGGTTGCAAAGAAGAGAAAGTACGCTCAAATGGAAGGTCTAGATGATGAAACAATAACTAGATCTTTACAAGCTATTACACAACCAAGGAAGGTTCACGTAGCTTCCAAGTTGATGATTGTGTTCAAGTAATCAACTGAGCCTATGGTGGATTCAGTGAAGAGGATACTACTAATGCGTTGGAGTTACAAGAAAATGAAAAGCTCCAGGAGATACCATATGAATTTTCCTTCAATGTTCGACTTGTAATGGAACTTTATGAAAATTGTGGTCATTGTGTCATTCATTAAGTTCATTGAATGATTCAAAACATGATGACAATGGATATTATCATTGTTGCTCATTAATTCCCTTTTTCAAAAAATCGATACAAGTGGTGATGACACTGGTGAAGCTACCAAAGAGATTGCAGAGACAATTGGTGGGAAGAAAGCATCATACAGATGTGTAGCACCAGCAAAAGTTAAGTACCAATGTACATGGCAATGGAATCGGGTGATCAGATCCAAGAAGAAGAGCCTCGATCGTTTTTGAGCCCGTGGACGGCCTCACGACAGATAAGCGCCCACCCACTGCAGGAATTGTATGTTGACATGTTTTACCATATTGATGAGAAAAATTAAGGCCGATTGTACATAGTATGTGCCTGGCATCAGGATTATTGGTGCAAAAATTACAAGCATTGTTCGCAATTATGAGCAGATGGAGGAATAACGCACAAGACCATTAGCAATTAAGAAATGTATAAGTGTTGGAAACAAGAAACCCTATCTTTCTTGTGATGCTGGCAGTGAAATGTAAAAGTTTTCAACTCTAGACACTTCAAAAGCAAAACATATTGTTGATAAGGTTCACCAAGCAGTGTAAGAATTAAGGAATGTACTTCATGTGCTTAGCCAACTGACAGCTGTGGCAAGCCCTCATACACATGGCTTTGATGAGAAGAAGATAGAGTTGCATGTTGGCTACTGTAAACATTTGCTCGATGATGCTAGAATTCATAGAGAAGTAGCAGAATGTGAAGAGACAAACAAAAGTACATGTTTTCACTACTCGATTCAAGAAACAACAGGGAGATACTGCTGGAGCCCGTGCTAAGTATCAGCTTCTTAATACAGAGATAACACCTAACCTTCTAAATGGTATAATTAAACATGCAAATATGGAGCATCGTCTGGGAAACTTGGTAGCGACATCCTCGGTATTTGACATGGCTATTGTAGTTGAGAAAATCAAAGGGCACTCACAGTCACTATATTTGTTATTTATTCAATGCTCTCGCTACCTTCAAATGATGGATAAAAAATCAACAGAGGGTGGATATGCTATATCAAAAACACTGCAAGAAGATGGATGGAAATTCATTATAATCACAAAGAACAGTCATAAACCCTAACACCATGAATTTATCGAGGAGAAAGATTAGTATCAGAGTGAAATATTTTGATGTCTCTTTGAATTCCCGAAAATAGGAAGAAGGAATACTCAAGGGAATTATCGGTAGGGGTGAACAATTTGGAAGTCTCTCCAATATTCTGACACAAAATGCATACAAGTACATAAGGAAGTATCTATCGAAGAGAAACATTGACTCCGGCAGGAGTTAAAAACTAGTCCCTTCCAAATAATGACTGTGCACCAAAACAACATAACATTACCAGGACTGTGGGGTATCGGGGTGAGTTCATCTGAAGTCTCATCGAAACTAATAAATCCCTTCAATTTCCTTGATGACAGCAAAGTATGAAAACAATTTTACCTTGTAGTGGGCACTTTTAAAGAGAAATTTATTAATTTACCTCCCCTGAAGACTATGGAAAACTACTGTTTGGGTACCGGCTTAAATATTAAGACAAATGCACTAGGTTGAGACTTTATTTTGTGTGGTGATATAAATAAAGTTGCAAAATATTTTCATTAAGGGAGTAGATGATTATTTTGAAGAAGACTTTTATTATATGAAAGCGCATATAATTGGAAATTAGAGCATTTTCACCGAGGAAGATAAATGAATATAAAAATCATGAAGTGAAGTTATTTTTACTCGAAGAGAATTTTTCTAATTGGGTGGAAATAAAGTTGCCAACAAAAGGATAATTATCAAAATTAATTTTCACATAGATATAAAGATGAAGAATAAAGTTAAAGTATTTTAATTTTTTGAAGACAAATTAATTAAATGAAGAGTTGTACCACAAAGACACGTGAAGATTCATAACCCTAAAAAGTTAATGTATATATGATAGATGAAATCAAAATAAAGGATCATCATCATTAGGAATTATATTTTAGGATAGTAGATATAATTTACTGAAAATGAAGACTTATACTATATAATGTATCATTTTTTGAAGTAAATACAATGGAGAAGAAGACTTAATGATGTGGCTAAACATTGATATCAATTGTTTGTTGTTATTATCTGATTATTTGGTTGTCTTCAATTTACTACTTCAATATTATTTAAGTTGATGTGTCAAAACTCAATTTATCAAAACACATTTTTTTTTCTTGTGTGGTTTCATTGATTGGTTTCTTTCAAAGAATTAAATTTCCTTTGATAAGACCATAGTAATTTTGAAGTGCTATTTGGATCAATAAGAAGAGTCATATAATCACTAAAATTATCATACTGTCTCCAACTTGGTTTTATCTTGTTATTCAAATAAAAAATCTTTTTGATTTCTCAGAGCACATTTGTTGTTTCTAAGCGATTTAATTGATTGGTTCCTCTATAGGATTAAAATTTCCTAATGATTATTCACAATAACTTGATAAGAACCACTTGGATTGATAAGAAGAGTCTGATAGTTACATTCTTCCATGTTTGTACAACCTAAAAACAATCATAAGTGCCAAACAATTCAAACTATATCCAATAAGTAGGTCACACTTCATTCACCTCTTAACTCCATTAGCCTAATTGAAGTAGGCACTGGTCTTACCCATCTCATTCTAAAATCCCATAAAATCTTATTTACACCTTCAAATTTAAATTTCAGCACTAGGAGTAGGAGTAGCTTACAAACCTTCATCTATTCTACATTTCATGCCACTATGGGTAGATCCTTAAATCCAATTGAGTCATACAACTCTTAAATTTTCTTCAGCTATCAAGGTTCACCTGCCTAGGTTTAGTAGAGCCTGAAGTGTGGAGAGTCGTCAACCATATATGTTCACTCTTTTTGTTAGTTCAAAAATGTTGTAAGTCTAATCATAGAGCTTGGAATCCTCTGCGGATTTGCAACCTGAATGTTTGAGACCTAACAGGAGGGACATCAGGAGAGGGGGCTCAACTAAAGGAGTCATGAACAATTTCACCCTCTTAGGATGAGGTTCATCAGCATTTATTGAAGGAGCCAGGAGAACCATAATGAGGGGAAGTGAAGAAGAAGGGAAAAAAGAGGGAGGCACAATAGGAGATGTCGAAACAAGGGTTGTCGACTCCTTTTCTATGTTTTGTGAGGTAGCCTTCTCAACAACCAAAGATTTTATCTATCATTTACACTCATGTGCAAGGTAGTTTCTCCGGATTCAAGAAATAGATGTTGTTGTTTGAGGAGAAGCAAAATGCTGCTATTTGGTCACAAAGTGTCCATCACAACTATTGTTGGTGGAGGGACTGACTCTTGGACAAAAATGGGAGGAAGTGAAGGAAGGGAAACACTAATAGGTGGAGAAGTAGAATAAGATGCCTCGATGACAAGCCTCTTCCCATTCGTTGTCAGAGGGATAGGAGTAGTAGGAGGCCACAAAGGTTGGGACGCAGAGGCCACTCCATGGAGACCCTTCCCCTTACCATAGATAATGGTCCTTGACACCATGGGTAAGATGGGAAGTTCAAACACCTAACGCTTGGACTTTGTCACCAAGAGAACACCATTGAATTCCCCATGTTCTCCATGGGAGTGGTAGTTGAAGGTGTCACAATAGGGTGATAAGGGGAGGCGGATTGAATAGAATATGCAGAGGAAGAAGAAGGATCATTGGCATGAGCAAACTTTCACTTCCCCTTTTGTGAGGAAGACGCAACTTGCTGATGCGCTATCATAGAGCCTTCAATCGGAATAGTATAAGGGGAAACAAGGTAGGTCACCTTTGGCACTATGCCCTTAGTCTTATATTTAACATAGGTTTGGTACAAGTCTATTCTTGGAGGGAGCAAAGCGATCAGGGAAGGCCAAAAGTGATCTAAAGATTAGCCCCCATGCAACACGAACGACTTATACCTAATGTCATGCACAACATGCACAAATCCCTCTTAAGAAAACTTTAAATGCTCATGAATCATTGAACGGACTACATACATGGAAACTAGCCACGGGATGCCTAACTTCACTCTGAACAAGTCTAACTTTGAGATGATGTCGAAAGTAGCATTCTCAACTTCCTAGGTCCTACTAAGACTAAAAGAGGGATGGAACCAATGGGAGGGACACAATGTTTTTCATGCATACATATAGTTGTCTTTGATTCATCATACCCATCCTTATGAATTTTTTTTATTGAAATAGGATCTCTTCTATTACTACGTTCACATGACATGTGGGATCAACTAGAACACCTATTTTAATGTTCCCATTGAGACACATGGGAATGTACAAAGGAGATGGTTCTTTATTCATGGGAAGATCTTGTGATGTAAAGGTTATATTAGGTGAACCCATCATGGATTGAGTGGTAGGGAGATGCATAAAGAGACCATGTTTGCATACTATGAGAGGAGTTCCTCAAAACACTCCAAGGGTCCAGAAACTAGACAATGACCTAGATTTTGTTGCCCAATATATAAGGATCCTTCTAAATATGTTGTTAGGGGTCATAGATTGGGTTGGAAGGCTATATACCCTACAACGCGTAAACCTATGACACACCTAGAACATGAGAGAAGGTTCCTTCAATACTACGAAATAGAATCAAAATAGTTCATGTCAGGTTCACCAAAATGTAGAGGAGGGGGACTGGCTACTCTGAGACCCCAGGTCATGAGAGGATCCAAAACAATAGGCTACTAGGCTGATCTACCTGAAGCTTTGTTAAGTGATTGGAAACGTCTATGGTTTTAAGGGTTCAAAAGGAGGAGCAATTTGGGCTACTTGTGTGGTCTCACAACACACCCCAAGACTATAAGACTTTGAGTACTCCAAGTGAAAACTAACACTTATGGCAAGTGTTGGCTAGTTGAGAAGATCGCTAAAATTAAAGAAAAAAGAGAAATATTTAATAGAAGAGTACTTCATAAAGCAAAGTGTTTTGGGTACCAGATATTGGGAACCAAATACTAGGAATCAAGAATGTTAAAAAGGAAAAAGGTAATATAAATATTGAGCAAAGTGTTTGGGTCTGATAGTCGAGATCTGGTAAAGATGGATGTTCCGGTAAAACTGAAGTTTGGGGATGTCATGGGTAAAGTTGAATACCAAGTTTTGAGTACAAGGTAACGATGCTAAGAAAAGTTTTAAAATTTTAAGGTTATCCAAGAATTCCACTAGTCTAGTAACTTGATATATAAAAGATAACTATGCAAGAATTTGTGACTTTTCAAAAAGCATGTTATTTATGATGGATTTATATGATAACAATTTAATGATGGTTTTATTTACATGAGATTTTTATAAAAAAAAATTTAAAAAGGGATTTAATGAGTGGAATTTGTGATTGTAGGAGATGCAGATGGCAATGCAAAGTTTGAGTATGGATGGTCAAGAAAATTTGAATCACAAATAGAATCATATCTAGATCGGGCTACACATTCTGGGAAATTATGCGGAGGAGCTTGAGTCACTGGAATACTAGCCTAGATCTCGGTATTTCATATATGGTGACATAAAGCCCCAACCTCCAAGGAAGCCCATTCCCAAGAATAGAAAGCTTGAGGTAGAACAAAAGTGTAGGAACAAGATGATGAAGTAATAATTTTGAATATATGGGAAGCTCCTACACACTATCCTGATTCAAGTTATTATCTTGGCGATAATAAGATGAAAAACTTGGACTTCAACGTGCAGATGAAGGTTGACCTTCATTACTTCATTTCTAATTCTCTTACTAGTCACCACATTCCACGTGCCTTGATATGATTCATCCCTTGGATTTCCTCTCATGTATTTGTCTTATCCTACATGTGTCTTATTTCTATAAAAGGACAAGGGATACTTCTTTTAAGTTTAGAATTTGTGGATGTCGGAAGAGCCAAAACTTTTCTAAGTTTTATTCTTTTTTCCTATTTTCGCAATCATTCTAGACTAAAAACTTGTATGCAGATAGAACTTAATCAATATCAAAGCCAATTTGATAACTACCTATCTCATGTATTTTTTTAGCTGGTTTTGTTAGTTTAGCCAAACAAGACTACGTGTTGTGTCATTTAAGGGTGCATGTAGAACCTACTCAGTGTCCAAACTAAAACCCCTTCTTTAAAAGCTTGCACCATTTTATACGTAGCTGTGAAGCAATTTGGTAATGTATAAAGTGATTTTCTTTGATTTGATTAACTCTTAGGGCATGTGTGGAGAATAACTAGAGAAAATTTTAATTTTTAGTATTTTTATGCTTTATTTTAGGTTAGATGTTTAAATTCTTGAAAATGTTTGAAAAAATAGATGAATGAATGAAAATTTATTGAAAATCTTTCATTTTTTTCTATGAAATTGTTGAATGCTTAAAGCTAAATCTACTTAAGGGTATGTGTAGGATAATGATGGGCCAAAAAGTGGCAATCTGATGGGTATGTGGCTGATGACTTTTTTTTACCCAAAATTGTTGAAATGAAAAGGGTTTTTAAAGGAGATTCTTAGCTTTCCACTAATATAAATTATGCTTTACTTTGAATTTATTAAGTAATTATTTTTTATTTTCTATTCAAATTATGACTATAGTCCTCATTGATAGACTGATTGAAAAAAATCTATAAATTTCAAAAGGTATCACATTTTTTGAATCCAAAACATGCGTCACATTCTATGCTTCATATACTATAGAATTAAGAAAAAAAAAATTGAATTTCATGAAGTTTTGACCAAGTTAAGGTGGTCAAACATATGAGTTATTTATATTTTTTTAAAATTTTAATAAAAAATTCATAATTAATTATTTTCTTAGAAAAAAATTACAAAAGAATATGTATCACATCGAGACATGAGTCCTCTACTTATATCTAAAATATTATAAAAAAATATTGTCATTTTATTGTGGTTAGTATGGTTAGACAGACACCTACTTCTTTTTTTTCCCTGAAATTTAAGTACTATTGCATTGAAATTTCAATTTTTCACCAAATAGATTTATTTTTATTTTTTTAAAAACCTAGTAGTTTAGAATCTAAATTCAATTTTCTATAGATTCTATTCTTACATATTTTTGAAATAATATAAATATTTTATTCAAATTTTTATGTCAAGTTGCCTAACTCTGATTTTTCTGAATTTTTTGCCACTTAAGGGTCTATTTTTTTCATGATGATCCTACACATACCCTTAAGTGATAGAAAAAATGTTGATGTTCATGAAATATTATTGCAAATTTTTGATTTCATGATATTATTTTATGATTGAACTAGAAATATAGTACCAAATATGAATGATTCAAATTAACCATAGACCCCTTGAGATTAACAACAATATCACATCACACTCTAAAGTGAACCTAGTATGGTCAAGACCTAACTATTGGTGCCTTGGGATTAAGCTAAGTCAACCTTTTCTTATAACACAAACATCTTAGCTTTCCCTAGTTTAGTCTTTCAAGTAAAGATAGGTTCTTTGCAGTTTTCCTATGAGGATTTTATCTACACTATTGCTACAAGTGACATCATCATCAATAGGAATTGGTGCTAGAAGTAGGGTGGCATGAAATTTATATTGATTATGGATTCAAAAGATATCATGTAAGGTGAAAGTTTATTGCAAGATGGTATTTCAAAATGGAAGTTGAAAAAATCCAAAAAATTCTTAACCAAAAATTACATCCATTGAGTTTATTCACTTTTGGTAGAGCCACTAAGTGGATAATTCGTGATACAATTGATCATGGTGAACTTGATTGTGAAATTTTTTTAACTAGGGTAAGTTTGGTTGTGTAAGGTTATTCCATTAATAGAAGAAGTTTTCATTGCTAGAGGAAAGGGACTGTTAATGAGAAAAAAGTATAACCCTAGTGGAATTGAAAATGTTAAAAAATTAACTAATATATCAAAATGGTTTGATAACTACAATTGTTATAAAGAAAATCTTAACATTTGGTAGGAAGATTGGTGAGAATGTCGAGAATTAGAAACATTGCATAAAAAATGAGGAAACAAAATTGATGAGTCATCATTCTCTTTATACATGGAAAACACAAGTGATGAGAAGGAGTCAGAAAATCAAGTGGGAGATGCGTGTTTTCCATTCCAAATTGAAAATTCACAAGCTGAAAAAGGAAATTTTCTTGATTTTATGCAAGATATAGAGTATCAAACTTTTACTTTTTATCTCTCTAATAATAATATAAATTGTGATATTGCTTGGTCTAACAAAGTTCAAAGTGAATATAGGACCGAAGACATGAATTTTTTTGGAGAAGAAAATCAAGAAATGGACACAATCGTTCATGGAATTGAGTAGAGAAAAGAGGAAAACCATGAACAAGGGTTGAATGAAGGTAGAGTATTGATCAATCAAAATAAGTGTGTACAATCGACCTTTAATGAGGTCATTTTGATACATATGAGCCAAGTCATTATTATTTACACCTTTGAATTTACATTTGTTAAACACAATTTTTTTTTAAAAATTCATTGCTATAGTAGGACATTTGAAATATATTTGAGTGAATTCAAGGATAAACCTATTGTAATTTGTACTAAATAAAAATGGAAATAGTCATAGAAATTAAAATAAATTGTTTTTTTAGGGTTAGTTTTCTTTTTGAAGGGTTTGTTTTGTTTTTTTTTTTTTTTTTTCTTTCTTTTTCTTTTTTGTTCAGCCCTTTGCCTTAGCAAATTTTGCTTAAGTTATCATACACATGAGAATTAATTAAAACATTTGTAACATTGTGCTAAGAAATGTTAAATGATAAAATCATACATATAGTAAATACATGCTTTAGAATTTATGACAAAGCTATATATATATCATGTATATACATGGAAGTATCAAAATTCTTGCTTCAAAAGATTTAAAAAAAAATTAAAAAAAAGAGGTAGCTAAATTGTAGATAGGAGTATCCATTCAATCAATTTGGGATGCCTCATCCATTAGGGCTAAATACCCTATGTAGGAAATTTCTCGGTGAGCTTCAAAGTTAGGAATATGGAGGTCAAAAAGGAAAGGTTAGAGTGGAACCACTTCCCCATGTTCTAGGAATTGAGGAATATCATCCATGGAAGGAATCCCAATGGTCAGATGTCAACAAATAAAATAGTATCCAGATTCTCCAAATATACAGGCTACACTATCAAATTCATAGCTAAGTGAACATCTTCAATAGGAAGCCCAATATCCAGGAGTGATACTACAAATCAAGAAGCCAAGTCAAAATATAATTGGTAGTACCCATTGGATTCCACATATTAACCCCCAAGGACTAAGCAAAATTTTTGCACAGTGAAATTGGTATTCCAAATAAAGAAAAAAATTTAAAGGCTTTGAGTCATGATATGACCCAAGAAAAAATTCTAGCAACAAAGGCAGGCAAGGAAAATTGGAGTATCCATGACCTAGATCAAGCAAGTGAGCACTAGTAGACAATAGAAAATGCAAGAACAAAAGAAAGAATGCAAAGCAAAAAGTGTGAAGAATTTGAGAGAAATGTAGAATTTATAGAAAACTATGAAGAAGTTGCAATACACAGTTTCATGGATTAAAGTCTTGGAAACCTTAAGCAAGGTGGTAACTAGAGGATTTTCTCTAGAGTAGAATGTTAAATCAAATTAATTTTTACACACAATTGGTGACAATTTGCTTCAAATTCACCTAGTATGAAGTTTGCAAATCAAGCAAGTTAAAGATTTTGAAATTAATAGTGGTCATTTCATTGTCCTTCTTTTAAGCCGTATTAATCATGGAGGTGCCCATGTGTGCAAAACAAAAAGGAAAATTAAGCCGGTGCGGTAGCACACATCATCACTTGGGAAATTTGAAAGAGTTAATACGTGCACATTGAGGCATGTGAATTTAATGTAGAATACTATGATCAAGTTTAACTATCATCATGATAGTTTTTAATCGATTAATGTGGTGTAGCGCCATCAAATTAGAATTGCTAGCCAAAGTTTTAGTAGTCAAGCCATGAAATTTGATCAAAAAATGGTGGTAACTAATGGTTGTAAATTTATATTTAAATTTGGTAATTAAATTATTTGTTGCTAAATTCTAATTTATGCATATCTTCTAACATATAGTGAGTTGTAGTTAGCTAGGATTTGGCATAAAATTAGTAAATTTTAGCTCAAAATACACAACAATAGGGAATTATTAAATGAGTTTTTGGGAAGTAGTGAAACGATGAAGGGATTTTCATTGAATGAAAAATTAAAAAGTAAACCTTCACTACCACTGTAATTCCCAACCTAATATCAGGCTTTATTGATTGCAAGTTGAAATGAGCTATCAATGAAATATCAAAAGATATATATATATATATATATATATATATATATATATAGTATATATATATATATATATATATATATATATATATATATATATATATATATATATATATATATATATATATATAAAATAAATCTTTAGGTTATCCAAATATCTCTACCAAGGCTATAAATGCCTAGCTGGCAGTAGAGCTATGTTTGGAGGAACTATTGAGATAACCTTGTCAGGGCTATGGACATTTGATTGGCAACAAGGGTCTTTCCCTAGTCAGCTTTGGAGGATTACCATATTATGTAGTTCAATTTCAATGAATTATTTTTTTTACTAAGTTCCAGAAACTAGAATTAATCAAAGCACACATATATTTCTAGAGGAATTTTACTATTTTTATGTCAAAATCTAGGTAAAGGTAAATAGCTATTATTTTAAAATATGCATAAATTATAATTTACAACTGGTGATTTAATCTCAAGTTTTGGTTTAAATTTGGTTTTATTGGTTGCAAGTTGTTGTGTGGTGTCACAACATACCCCAAGACTATAAGACTTGGGGAGCCCAAGTGAAAACTAATGCTTATGATAGGTGTTGGCTAGTTGGGAAGATAATAAAAATTAAAGAGCAAATAGAAATCTTTAATAAAAGAGTACTTCGTAAAGTAAATTGTTCTAACAACTAGATATCAAGAATTGAGAATGTTAGAAAAAGGGAAAAGGTAATATAAATGTTGAGCAAAGTGTTTTGGTTTGATAGTTGAGATCTAGTAAAGATGGAAGTTCTAATAAAACAGAAGTCTAGGGATGTCATGGGTAAAGTTGAATATCAGGTTTCGAGTATCGAGTAATGATCCTAAACAAAGTTTAAAATTTTAAGGTTATCCAAAAAGTTCGATAGTCCGGTAACCTAGTATATAAAAGATAACTGCGCAAGAATTTGTGAATTTTCTAAAAGCATGTTATTTATGATGAATTTATATGATAACAATTTAATGATGGTTTTATTTACATGAGATTTTTTATAAATGTTTTTTTTAAAAGGGATTTAATGAGTGGAATTTGTGATTGCAAGAGATACAAATTGTGATGCAAAGTTTGGGTATGGATGGTTAGGAAAATTTGAATCATGGATAGAATCATATCAAGATTGGGCTGCACATTCTGAGAAATTATGCGAAGGAGGATCTTCAATCATTAGAATACTAGGGCTCCTGATATTTCATATATGGTGACAAAAAGTGCTAACATCTGAGGAAGGTATTCTTGAGAGTAGAAAGCCTGAGGAAGAACAAAATTGTAGGAACAAGATGATGAAGTAATCATTTTGAATACATAGGAAGCTCCCACACACTATCCTAATTCAAGTTATTATCCTGGCAATAGTAAGAAGATGAAAAAATCGAAGGACTTCAACATGTAGATGAAGGTTGACCTTAATTGACTTCATTTGCAATTCTCTTACCAGTAACCACATTCCACATGCCTTGATATGATTTGTCCCTTGGATTTCCTCTCATTTATTTGTCTTATCCTACCTATGTCTTATTTCTATAAAAGGCCAAGGGATACTTATTTTAAGTTAAGTTCAAAATTTGTGGATGTCGGAAGAACCAAAAAAATTCTAAGTTTTGTTCTTTTTTCCTATTTTTTGAATCATTCCAGACTAAAAACTTGTATGCACATATAGAATTTAATCAATATCAAAGCCAATTTGATAGCTACCTATCTCATGTACTTTTGTAACTAGTTTTGTTAGTTCATCTGAACAAGACAATGTGTTGTGTTGTTTAAGGGTGCATTCATAAACTACTTTATGTCCAAACTAAAACCCCTTATTTAAAATCTTGCACCATTTTATATGTAGTTGTGAAGAAATCTAGTGAAGTATAAAGCAATTTGCTTTTATTTGATTAACTCTTAGGGCATGCATGGAGAATAACTGAGAGAAAATTTTAATTTCCATTACTTTTATGCTTTATTTTAGATTAGATGTTTAAATTCTTGAAAATGTTTCAAAAAATAAATGAATGAATGGAAATTAATTTAAAAATATTTCATTTTTTTTATGAAATTGTTGAATGCTTAAAGCTAAATATACTTTCTTGTGATAGCAAAATTGTTGGTGTTCATGAAATATTATTGCAAATATTTCAATTCATGATATTATTTTATGATTGAACTAGAAATCTGGTACCACATATGAATGATTCTAATTAACCATAGACCCCTTGAGATTAATAGCAATATCACATCACACCTTGAAGTGAACCTAGTATGGTCAAGACCTAACTATTGGAGCCTTGGGATTAAGCTAAGCCAACATTTTCCTATATCACGAACACCTTAGGTTGCTTGGTTTAGTCTTTCAAGTAAAGGTAGGTTCTTCGCAGTTTTCCTATGTGGATTTTATTTGCATTGTTGTTGTGAGTGACATCATTGTCAATACTACTATCCTTTTGTTATCCTGAATGTTTTAGAAAGTTAGGAGATCCAATTTTTGAGGTTTGGATTGTGACTCAAAAAGCTTACTAGTAGAGGACTACAACGTGAAACTTAGACTCCAACACATGGTGTTGGGGTCTCAAGGATGTGTTGGCATCTGTACAGACATAAAGTTTAAAGTATAGTCTAAAACACTAGAAAACCTACTAATGACTTCAATGACAGAGTTTCATGCTATTACAAAATAATGATAAAGTACAAAAATAGAGTACAACAAGAAGAATACTTTAACTAGTCCACTTCGAATTGACAAACAAGGGGTGAGAAAGTAATACTGAACTATGTGCAACCTGATTCAATAAATAGCTCTGAACAAAAACTACCTACACACAAGACCAAGGAACATATTGGGGTTGTATTTAGAGGGCTAACTCAATCAGTCCCTCACTTTGGTGTTTCCACCTCCATGAACAACTAGATAGCAATGATTATATAGAGTGATGATAAAGAAAGTAGAGAAAATGGAAATACCAAGCAATACCTAAACAACAATATGCTACTACACAAGTAGATGATGTAAAAGTAAGTGGTAAAGGTGCATGTCACCTTCTCAACCACATATTCTCAAGGAAAATAGAGGAGGATGTGCACTCACAAGCTCTCCAAAGCCAACATTTCCACAACAATGAAGAGCAGGAGCCAACAAAGAAGAAACTTGTAGCTTCAATGGAGGTGGTGAAACATGAAGAAGTTGAAAGTGAGTGTTTAGCAAATGTGTAGAGAGAAATAAATCAAGAAGTTGAAGGAAAAATGAATGTAAGGATGAATCTTTTCAAAGGTGAAATGGAGGAAAAAGGGTTGTTTGAATTCAATCAAGGAAGTAAGAGGCATTATGATTTGCACTCAATGGAACAATGTAACACCTCTATAAATTCCAAAGGAAGGAATCCTATTAGGATGGTAGCATGGTGTGTGAATGTTTGCATGATGCACACACGTCCCTAACAAAATTCCTCCACCAACACATAAACAAGGTGCCAGGTAGATAGGGAAAGGTGGTAGATATTACGATTGCATTGAGGTTATGTGCAAGATCATCATGGAAAAAATAGGCCGTTAAGTGGCAAAAAATTCAGAAAAATCAAAGTTAGGCAACTTGACATAAAAATTTGAATAAGTTATCTATATTATTTCAAAAATATGTTACAATAGAATTCGTAGCAAATTGAATGCAGCTTCTAAACTAATAGGTTTGTTTTAAAAAAAGAAAATATATTTTGTTAAAATTTCAAATTTCAATGCAATAATACTTAAATTTCAGGGAAAAAAAAGAAGTAGGTGTCTGCCTAACCACCCTAACCACAATAAAATGACAATATTTTTTTATAATGTTTTAGATATAAGTAGAGGACTCATGTATCGATGTGATGCATATTTTT
>VDFB02038393.1:0-30541 GCA_007258455.2 Sequoia sempervirens
AAAGATTTGGATCTGCATCATTCTTGGAGAATCCTAGTCCCAAGAGGTAGCTGTCAATTCTTTCATACCAGGCCCTAGGTGCCTGTTTAAGTCCATAGAGTGCTTTCTTTAATCTGCATACATGTGAGTCAGGTTTATGTATCACAAAACCTTCAGGCTGTTCTAGATAGACTTCCTCTTCAATGGTTCCATTTAGAAAGGCAATTTTCACATCCATTTGATGGATCTTCCAGCCTTTAGCTGTTGCAATGGCTATCACTGCTCTCACAGATGTGTAACGGGCAATAGGTGCAAATGTTTCTTCATAATCAATGCCTTCCTTCTGTGAAAAACCTCTTGCCACAAAACGTGCCTTATGTTTTTCTATACTGCCATCAGCAACATGTTTGATTTTGAAGAGCCATTTGGACGAGACAATAGATTTCTCTTTTGGTCTGGGCACAATATCCCATACATCATTCTTTAGAATGGATTGATACTCTTCCGTCATAGTGTCCTTCCATACTTGATGTTGGAAGGCTTTTGAAACACTGGAGGGTTCTGAATTTATGATGTCATTCATTAGAGCAACATAGCTTAAGAACCGTTTGGGTCTTTTACTTTCCCTAAACGTTCCTTTGGGTGCTGCATGATTCTCAGCTTCTTTGATCATCCTTCTAGCCCAAAGTGGCCTCTTTCTACCGTTGTCATCTGTATTCTCATCTGAAGTAGATAGAAGTTCATTTGGCACTTCCTCAGGAGACTCCCTCTGAATCTCAATAGCAGGTTCCATTTCAGATACTCTAGGGGAATAGGTTTCTATCTCACTAGAACTTCTTGCCCTTTTGAATGCAATGTTTTCTTTAGAGATTCAATTTGTTTCTGCCTGGGTACGAATATCCTGTAGGCTTTGGAGGTTTCACTATATCCCACAAATATCCCTTTCTTTCCGGAAGGTTCTAGTTTGAATCTCTTCTCTTTGGGCACATGAATATAGACGGGACAGCCAAAAATCCTAAAATGACTAATGTCAGGTTTTATGCCAGTGAAGGCTTCTTTAGGAGTTTTATCAAGATGAGAATGAGGACATCTATTTTGGATGTAGACAGCAGTCCTAAAGGCTTTTGCCCAGAAAGAAGTTTCAATGTTTTGGTCAAGCAACATTGCTTTAGCAGCTTCTACAATGGTTCTATTTTTCCTTTTAGCAACCCCATTTTGTTGAGGGTTGTAGGCAACTGTGAACTCCCTCTTAATTCCAGCATTCATGCAGAATTCCTTAAAAATTTCAGAGGTGAATTCTTTCCCATTGTCTGTCCTTAAGGTTTTTATTTTCTTCCTGGAGAAGTTTTCCGAAAGTGCTTTGAACTCTTTGAACCTTTTGAGGATTTCTATTGACTCTTTACACTTAAGGAAATAGATCCAGGTTTTCCTAGAGAAGTCATCTATAAATATGACATAGTATAGAAATCCTGCTTTAGAAGGTACAAACATGGGTCCACATAAGTCAAAGTGAACCAGATCTAACACATTTAGGGTTTTGCTCAAACTAATGGGAAAGGATCCCTTTGTATTCTTTCCTAAGGCACAACCTTTACAAGTTCCTTCATGAGATGATTTTAACTTAGGTAAGCCTGTTACAAGTTTTTCCACAGAAGGTAGGGCACGGAAATGAAGGTGTCCTAATCTTCTATGCCAAATCTCATTTGACTCAAGGGTGTCAAGGATAAGGGCTTGTTTAACTTCAGTGCATAGTTTGTAAAGGTACCCTTGTCTTACACCTATGGTTAGGTCTTTTTTGATAGTTGAGTTTTTAGGCCATGCTAGAACTTTTCCATCCATAAAGGTAACTCTATATCCATTGTCTTCAAGGGCAGAGATGGATATTAGATTCCTCTTTATTCCAGGTACAAATAAGACTCCAGTGAGTTGAAGGGAGAGACCAGATTTCAATGTGATGGAACAAGTTCCAACCCCTTTTACTTGATGCGTAGAATCATCCCCAATTGTTACTTCATCAGACTCTTCGGCAGTGCTCCAAGTGCTCCTCTAAACCCCGTGGATGTGCCTCGAACCACCATCAATCACCCGCCTGTTGATATTGTTAGATACTTGACTAGATAAGGCTGAATAGAACACAAAGTTCTCAAATTCATGATCTGAATTTGTCTTTCCTACTTTGGCAAAAGATGCTTGTTGCTTTGATCTGTCAGGGCACTTCATTGCGTAGTGGCCATATTGATCACATCTAAAGCATTGCACTTGAGAGATGTCTTACTTTTTTGAAGACCCCTTTCCATTGGAATTTCTCTTTCTTTTAAAAGATCCTTTCTTGTAGGAGTTTTTCTTATTCCTTTTATTAGACGATGTGTTGAGTACATGAATGTCTTCATCTATGTTTTTCTGTTTGTTTTCTTTTGTGGAGAGTCTTGTTTCTTCTTGAAGGCAGTCAGTTCTTAGCCTGTCAAACTTAGGGAGTTTAGATCTTGCACTGCATTCCTGGAACAAATGACCCCATGAGTTTGGTAGACTCTCCTAGTACTAGAGTTAACTCTTTGCTATCAATTAGATATCCACCAGGATACTCATCCCCAGTTCAATAATCCTCATGAAGTATGCATTAATAGACTCTCCTTTGTTTATTTGAGCATTGTTGATTTTCCTCTTTAATGCAAGAGTCCTACTGGTGTTGTTGATCTCATAGGTACTCTCAAGATATTTGAACATATGATATGCAATTTCATGTTTTGCTAGGATGGGCACTATATGATCCCTAATTGCATCTACTAACATTTTCATGGCTTTTTCATTGTTTTCAATTCATTGAGTTTTCTCAGAATCAGCCTTTGGTTCTTTTTTATTTTCTCTCACAAGTGAGTCTAATTTATTCTCTCTAAGGATCATCATGATTCTAAATTTCCATGATGTGAAGTTGTCTGCTCCTGCAAGACGATCTTCAAATCTGATCACACTTGTCATTATGAAGAATGTGATATGAATTGATTTTAAAAATACACTTTCTAGAGCAATATGATATCTAGATTTTACTGGATTCACACAACTTGGCTCGACAATTCGTAAAAGTAAACAAATCTCAATCAGACTAGGAACCTAAAACTAAGGAAATTCTAAGTGTAAGAATTCTACTTTAACTTCTAAGTTTCCAGATTTGATCTCTTATGCTGAATGTACTGATTGCAGAACATTTATAAATTTCGATGTCTACATATCAATGAAGGAACAATGCTAAATATCTTTGGAGACCCGCCTCTAAGAGACGCGTCTCATGAGAGGACGTGTCCCTTTGGGCGCGCGGGTCTCAAAGACAACCGACTAATACTCGGTTTAAGAGACTTAATCCATATTCCCTCATACAAGGCGGATATATATAAGTTCCGATTTAATTAATGTAGAATTTACTCATTAATATTTCAATTCTATGCATGCTATAAAATTTGTTTTACTTATTTTCCGTAAATATGTTTAAGGATATATTTTGAATTTATGCATGCTTATAAATTTGTTTTACTTATTTTCCAGAAATATGTTTAAGGATTAATTCGATCACACATAAATGATGATGATGCTATTTAGCAATCATCATTTATATCTGACCGAAGCTATATCCCATTAACAAATTGAATTGATTTGATTACACAAATTAGGTCAACTATGCAACTACAATGAATTGATGTAATTTCAGAAAAGTACAAAACTGAAGTTGTGAAATTGATAACAAAAAAGCAAAAGGAAAATACAGAGGAACCTGGCATATAAATTTGGGCTGAACTTGACTAGTCAAGGGCGAATTTGGCCTAGATTGAGAAATCGGGCTTTTTGGAATATGTGAACATGTATCAGTAAGTTACAGTCTGTAGGTGTTCTCTTGTCGGACTTGTTGTGACCTAACTCACACCTCGCCCCATTGCAAATGGGGACCCTTGTCGTTTGCTTTTAGGGTTTTGCTTTCGCTTGCTTTCGTTTTGTCTGCTCTTCGTTTGGGGGTTTTTTAGTTTTAATTTTGAACGGTCACCCGAGTCGAGTCAGTGAATTTTAGTCTGGATCAATGTATAAACGTCACCATTGTGCTTAAAAGGCCTGGGAGACGAAGATCGACTGTCGTTTCGGTCGATTCTGACACTTCCATATTTTTAGGGTTTCTCACCCCGGGCCCCCTATTTTTTAGGACCTACTTTTTTGGCACTTTTGGGCAATTCTGGGATCCCTATTTTTTAGGGTCTTTTTTTGGAAAGTTGCTATTTTTGGAAAATTTCTATTTTTAGAAAGTTTCTATTTTTAGAAGGACCACGAGTTTCAAAAACGCACTCAGAAGTTCGAAACGAGCAACGAAACTCTCAGAAAATCGATTCAAAGTTTTTTGAAATTTTGGTCAAAAAATCTGGAAAAATCACAAAAAAGGTTCAAAAATCTGGAAAATTCGTTCAAAAATGGTGAAAATTCTGGAAAATCACAGAGAAATTTGGTAATGGCACTGAAATTCGTCAAAAAAATCTGAACATTCATGAAGAAATCTGCAAGAAGTTCACGAAATTCATGGAGAAATCTGGAAAATTGTGAAGAAATCTGGAAATTCATGGAAAATCTGAGCACAGTCATGGAGAAAACTGGTAAATTCGCTTAAGTACAGAGGAAATGAATGGTAAGAAGCTTCAGCCAACAGGTCAATGGCCTAAAAATCTGATCAATGGCATGAAAATCTGGGCAATGGCAATGAAGTCTGTCAAGTCCGCCCTTGGAAATGTCTAAGTTAAAGTGGCCATGGACTGTCACAGCATGAAGTCCGCCCTGGGAAACAGAAAGAATGTCTAAGGCAAAAGGTGGATGGCTTGGAGAAGGCCAAAGTCCGCCCTATACATGTCCATCCATGTCACAAAGTCCGCCCCAGCCAAGAGTGAAATGGCAACAGATGTAATGAAGTCCGCCTTGGAAAATATAGGCAATGGCCAAACATACATGCAAGTCCGCCCTTGTAAATGGCAACAAAAACATGGAAGTCCGCCCTCCAACCAAGTCCAATGGCGAAGAATATGAGGAAGTCCGCCTAGAATATTGAGCAATGGCTAAGGAAGGCATGAAGTCCGCCCTAGGTAGTTTCAAGTTGGCAAGGGAAAGCATGAAGTCCGCCCTAGTCTTGGCCAACCAAAGCAGCAAGTCCGCCCTATGCAAGAGGTCCATTGGCCAAGGAAACAAGGAAGTCCGCCCAAGTCAAAATGGAAGTGGCAAAGAAGATGTTGAAGTCCGCCTATGTATGGCAAGCATAACCCCAAAGTCCGCCCTAGACATAAAAGGAGTGGCTAGAAAGAAGCCAAAGTCCGCCCAAAGCAAAATGAGATAAAAATGACTAAGGCATGGACAAAGTAAAGATAAAGTGGCCAAAGGCAAGCTGAAGTCCGCCATAGGGAAGAAGAAAACGCTTAAAGCAAAGGGTCAAATGGCAAACAAAAAGAAACTCCGCCATAAGCAAGGTTAAAATGGCCAAAAAACCAACAAAGTCCGCCCTAGCAAAGAGGTAAAGTGGCTACAAAATGTGAGAAGTCCGCCTAAGATGAAAGGAAAGAAAAAATGGCTAAGGCACGAATGGCAAAGAAAAGGCTAAAGTCCGCCTTGTATCAAGAGTATAAAAAATTGAAATTTGCCTAAGTCCAAGCCTTTGGAAAGTGAGAATATACATGGCACTTGAAGATTCGCCCAAGAGAATAAAGAAAAAATCTTCGCCATGGCTAGAAAAATTGAGCAAATGGACGAAATAAAATTGGATTTGTCAAGGAAAATTTGTGAAAAATCAAGAGAATTTGGATGAATAAAATCGGACATGGCGAAAGAATTTTGGACAAGAGACAAGTCATGGCTAGAAAATCTTTGGACATGGCTAAGAAAAAGTTGGACGTGACTAGAAAATGTCGGACAAGAAACATTTTTTGGCCAAATAAAATTGGACATGGCCAAATATTTTTGAGAAACGATCAAAAAATCATGGACAAATAAATTGGATATGGCGAGAAATTTTCGAAAAAATCAAAAGTAATTAGCCATAAAATCGAACGGGTTGGAATGGACACATAAAATAATTATTTTTAATTATTTTAATATTTTATTTCCAACACCAAAAAGGAGATAAGTCATGAAAATTTCGAAATTGGAAAGTGAGAAAAAGAGTCTTGTTGGACTGTGAATGAAATTAGAAACTTTCCCGGACGAAGTTGTTAAGGATAGAACTTGCCATTCAGAAACAAAATGAAAGAATGAGTTCGAACTTGATTCAAGGGAAACTTTGCAAATATGCTAAAATGATCGACCTTCTCACTTCTATAAGTGATTTCATTTTTCATTTTTGCAATCACTCGATTTTGAGAAGAAAGGTGGTGAGAGAAAAGTGTTTAAGGCAAAAGGCTGAAAGATTTTTGCAGCAAAGTGAAAGAAATATTCTGTTATCAGCTTGCATTGCAGTCGCAATCACGTCTTCACGAAGTCACAAGGCAGATTTTTTCTTGTCCATTTCATGTTAACATGAAGCTCCACCATTTATTTTCATTCCAGATTGTTATTTTTCGTGAAGTCTAAGTTGATTACCAGCTGGAATGTTCTTTCAAATTGATTTTAATTCTGATTTTCCTTTCTTCCTTCTCTTGCAGATCTATTTTTCGAGGCAGCCAAGATGAAATTTGCAAGTAAAGGTGTCCAAACTCAATCAAAGATTAAGTCCAAGTGGGAGCACGTTCTTGACACGGACCTTGGCCACGTTGATCTTGAAGATTTCCGAAAGAGAATGTATGGAACTGACGGACGTCTGCCAACGCCAATCGCCATGAGGATGATGCGAAACGGAATCGTCCATGCAGCTGGATTTCCACCAGCAAAAGAATGTCCTGAGTTAATGGTAGAGTGTGCACTTCATTACAACGCACAAGACCGACAGATTGAAGCTACTGACGGGAGAGTCCTTGCTTACTTGTCCGAGCCGGCAATCCAGGAGACTTTTGGCATTCCAGTATACAACCGTACATCCTACCGCAGCAAACAAGACACATTCAAACTCTATCAAAGTCAGAAGGATCTATGTGCATCGAATATAAACAAAAATTGGTTGCTAAAACCAAAGCCTACTGCCAGCAAGATGCCTAAAAAGTTGATCAGAACCCACTTCAAAGAAGAATATGGTGATATCGTTCTGCTACTTAACAGAATGGTAGGCAGTGCTCACGGTGCCCCTTTCGAAGAATGGATGTATTATTTTATTGACGAGATAATCACTGGAGTCAAAATGTTTAATTGGTCCAGGATGATCAGTGACAGCCTGCATGAACAGTTGGTCAACTTTGAACAGACCAAAGTTTTCCACATGAGCTCATACGTTGTTTATTCATTGGCAAGATATTATAAATATCCTGGCTTGACATGCAAAGGAGTGGTCGGCAATGGCGAGGGGAAATTCAAAGTCTACGACTGCTATCCACAGCTGCAGCTGAAAGAAAAGTCCCATTTCCGGAGAGCTCACGATGCATTTTTGATGTATATCACCCGGCTTCTTCAGGGCGGAACGCACCAGAGACTCTCGCATGAAGCCAAAAGCTTGATAAGCCGGTATGGATTCTGGTTTATTCAATATCCAAAGTTCACCTACATCAGAATCCAAGGATTTTCCGGAAATCCTTATAGGCTGCCTGTCTACCCGACAAATAGGATGGTGTTGTTGGAGGTGCTAAGGCAACTAGAAACATATCAGAACATCCAAAGACCTAAGCAGAAAGCTGCCGTCACCTTCCCCTTTTTCATCGGCAACATGGAGGAGTCATGCCCAACAGCCCAAGCAGCAGAGGTTGCTCGACTGGAGATTCAACAGTATCCTTTTATATCATACAAAGCCAGAAGCAACTTCGATCCGCTTCATCACATCAAGATTGTGGACGGAGAAAGATACAAACATCGGGTTGACCTAGAGGACTTTTGGGCCAACGCAGCCGATGAATACGATGTAAGAAGAAGATTATGGTCAAGGTTACCCCTGAGCATGATAAGAGCGACAGAGCTTTTCAAAATACCTGACCAGCTGCAAGATGACGGGATATATGTGCAGCCAGGCTTCAAAGAAAATGAGCCGCTTCCACCTGTAAAATGGTTCGAGCCTGAGATGGGTGATCTAACCACTTTGATGCGCCCTGTTTTCAAATACTCTCAGTGGTGGATAGATAGGCAAGTAGAAGTGTTAAAGCAGAGAAACGTACATTTTACTTATGAGTTGATGGGAGACACCGAGTCATGTTCTTCGAACGCCGGTGCATCTCATGCTGATGGACAAGCAGATGCTGCCAACTCCAAAAAGAGAAAAGAAGCCGATAAAGCTGCAATTCAAGACAAAGGTAAAGAGATAGATGAGGGTCCTTCACGGAAGAAACATAGGGCTAAACCTCTCCAGTCGGCTACATCCCGGAACATAGAAGAGATGCTTGCCATGGATAGAGAATCCTGGGAAAATGCCATGATACCTTCTCCAGTGGAAAATATAGAGCCAATCCAGATAGAAGATAACGATCAACCCTCTCCGGCAAGCACAGAGATCTTGGAATCGGGTAATGACACGGACATCGAGGATGGAGAATTCGAGGAAGGAATGATTTCCGCCCTCAAGGGTATTCAAGAGGACCCATCCGTCCAGGAGATCCAGGATATGCAGCTAGTCCAAGAAATTCAAAGTGTGCCGGAAATTCAAGAAGAACAGGAAGTACAGGACATGCCAGACGTCCAAAATCAAGAGGACATGATTGAACAGCCAACGGTACCTGAGTGGCTGAGGGAAAGATTGAAAAGAAAAGCGCCAGTGGAAGTCCCGGAGGAGGACAATGACGCAGATTTTCTTGCAAGATTAGAACAGACTGCCCCGAGGAAGAAGGCCAAAAAGTTCTCAACTATTCAAAGAGATGAAGCTGGAAATCGCACGGTGCAAATTGCAGTGCCTGCGGATGACAAGTTTCAAGACGAGATTGCTCCTGAAGAATATGTTATCACGACTGTCGACATGGGTCCGACATCAAAGGGGCAGGAAGTCGAAGACTTGGATAATTCAGTGGCCACCATCAAGGGCAGATTAGAAAAAGAAGTTGCCAAGAAGAAAGAATACAAGAAAGAAATTCAGCGTTTAAAAGATTATATCCAGCACCTGACTAGGCCACTAAACGAAGGCGAACAAGTGGCGCCTTTACCTCCAACTGCTTCACAGGAACCAGATGCTCATTTTGAAGAAGAGTTGACAACAGCGAGGGAGGCTAAAGATTGGATGGTTGCAAGGAAAAAAGAGGCGTTGGTGTTTGCAAGAAAGTTGGCGCAAGTAAATGAGCAGGCTTCCTTCATACTTTCACGAGTTGCAGATCTTGCAGAGTCATGGAGCAGTCTCGAGGACATTCAGAGCAGGATCATCCCATACATCCGGGAACTGAAGGGCATTTCAAAGCAACGGTTGATCGAAGATAAAGTTATTGAAGCTGGAGCAGCTTATGACTTCAACGGATGGTACTATGCTCTAGCCTCAAGGAAAGGAGTCCTCGAAAAGGTGAAACAGGATGGTGGTAGAGTCGAAGAACAAGTAAAAGAAATTCAAAGAAAAATCTATGAGATGGCTGCAAATGTGCACGACAAGGAGGTTGTCCGAAGGAAACACTTGCGGTCAAGGAGTTTGAAGGAGCAAGTACAGAAAGTTTTCTCCACCACCGGGCCAATCATGAAGGAAGGCTTCACCAAAATATTCGACTTCATGGCTACCAGAAGTTCTTTCTTGCTACAAGAGCCAATATGGGCGAATGTGTTTGCAGAATGTGCCGAGAACTTGGATTTGCTGGAGTACAACATCAGCGTGCTGCCCGACATTGCTATGGAGGAGGTCGACCTGATAGTGTCCAGGTTCGCCGAACGTGAGGCTGCACAAGCGGATAAGGACGACACTCCAGTTGTCTAGTGTTCTCTTTAGTTAACTGATTGTGGTTTTGGAAACCCTAATTAGGGTTTAGTTCAATTTAATCTTGGCCATTGATCTTGAATCAATCTGGGCCGTTCTTTGTAATCCGGAAAAACTATATAAACCCCCCCTCACTCTCTCATTCTCATTAGAAGATAGATTGATGGATAGTTAGAAGCTTAGAAGTTAGAGGAGATTAAGAGTTAGAGCAGATTTGAGATAGTTAGAAATAAAGAGAGAGTTTTATGAGATTGTTGTGAAAAGCTACTTTGATAATGAAGTTCAAATGCATGAGGTGCTTTGAGTACTTGGTTGTTGAATAGTTGCATGGTCCCATATTTTCTTTCTCTCTTAGTAGATTTAAATTAAAATGTATGTTAGAAGAATGATTGATTGATAACGTCGATTAGTGAAACCAAGCTCATACTTTCTTTGGGTGGATGATTTCGCCCAATGTGCAAAGTTAGACTGAGCTTTACTGTGGATGCTTAACTTCTGTCTTGATAATTGTTGTTCGATCTGATGGCAATTATTTATCCCATGAAAATCACAAGCACATTCCTAGAAGATTGCACTTGCTCTGCGTAGTTGTCGTTGAACGTGGCGAAACAGAGTATAGTTTATTTGGTTTCACTTAGTCTTCGTCTTCTCTTGATTTCTTAGGAGTAGAATAGATTCTCTAAACCCTAAATCTTTTTTCACTTTTTTTCTTATAAAATCAAAAAATCCAAAAATGGTACTGCATTCATGTCTCCACTTCTCAGAATGACTTGCAAAATCTACTTGTGCCCACAGCAAATCACATCCATACCACAGAGCCTATCCACGTTCATCTTAAACATTGGAATTACCCTATGAACTTACTGGCAATCTTAGCATAGGAAGTAGTTTTTCAAGAGAGAATAGAGCGTCTGTGACACTTTGTTCTAAAATGTTTGTCATGTCATAAAACGCACGTCAACGGGGACTTAGCTTGAATTTCGTCGTGATGAATAACTCCTCTTGCCCTAATTTGATGAATGAATGTGTTGGAATGCTTGATCTTGATGTTGAATCTTCAATCTTCTCCAAATCCACTTCAGATTTGCCACCTGCAAACATGAAAGGAGAGAAAGGGTTGTGTCGTATAGGGGCTTGCCTAAGTCAAACCCCATTTTGGTGTTTCCACCTCCATAATGTCTATGATGATGTTGGATAAAAGAGTTTTTACCCTAGGTTGGGTAGAGGCAAATGAATAAACAAATGATAAATTACAAGTGCTGCAACTTACCACTCAGATTTGCTTTCCTTGATGGATTGAAGTCATGTTAGTCATCTCATGCAAGGAGAATTGGATGTTTGATTGAAGGTCTTGCAAGTGTTAGTACTCACAAAACAATGAACATGAAACATAAAACAATCTTACCCATGAACTTGATGATGCATTGCTAATGAAAATCCTAATTGATGAAAAGTGCTACTAATTTTCTTTTGACTGCTCTTGATTGCTTTTTAGGATGCTCAATTGAAATTCAAATTGTCTAGGTGTTCAAATGGTGAAAAAGACTTGTATTTATATGCATTTCTTGATTTCCCGCAAAATTAATTATGAAAGGCCTACAAATGAATTGAGATTTGCAAACATAAAAATTATGACAATAACATATTAAAAATTGATCCAAAATAGGCTGGTCAAGGGTGAATTCACCCTAGACCAGACCTATTCTGAAATTTGAGTTGTCGTTAAATAAATAATTTATTGTAATTTCCTATTTTGTTCTGATTTTTCAAAAACGATAATAAAATGGGCAAATAATTAGCATAATTAGGTCCAAGCACATAAGGGGGAGCCAAACATATTGTGAAATTGTTGAGGTCGACAATTGACGATGCCACACATACAAATTTAAACATACACTTTATTATATCATTACTCTAATATTCTAATACCCTCGCTAGTCCCCCTAATGAATAAACTAGAAGGATTAGGAGGTTTAGTTATTAAATTACAAGATGTGTAGAAATGGTGAGAAATATTTGTAAGGATACACAATAAGAACATAATGAACATGCTACGTTGCAAAGTTATCAATTAGTTTACATGTCTTTTGAGGTGATACACTTAATTTGTTAAAGTCATCATTGGGCTCACCTTCAAATTAGCATTGCGACTATTGAGGCATAGTAGGTGAATGCTATAGAGACAAAGCTTTGATTGGAATGATTCTGTATGGGTTGATCTCAGCTGGAATGTAGGCACCTTCAATTATGTATTGCTGATACATAGGTAGGTGGAGAAGAACCATCTGGATGCTAACAGATTGGAACCCCCCATGAACTAGAAGGTAAATTTGTCTATGCTGCCACAATATTGGCTTATGTCTTGATCTTCTTAGATTTATGACCTGAACATGGTTCCTCCAATGTAGCATGCAAAACAGAACTAGTAAGTTTGTACCAACTTTCACACACACTGCTTGGTGTGATGCCTTGAGCAATTATGTTATCTTGGTTTACATCACAAACAATGCATTCTATCCCACAAAATTGAACTAAAATATTAGGATTTTCCATAATTTGGCTAATAGAGAGTAAATTTTTGTTCAAGCCTGGAAGATACTTAACATTTTGAATTAAAAGTTTGATGACATTATTGAGTGCAATTTTGACATCACCAATCCCTTTGACTATATGTGACTTGGTCTCATGTCCCCGAAATCGAGACACTAAGATAACGAAAGGCATAATTAAAAATATCAACCATTTGGATCATTATAATTATAATTGTAAAAAGACAATATTATAATTATAAGTATTAGAGTATAGATATTAATAATCTAAATATTATAACCAGTATTATATGATAAATACAAAAAAATATATAAATTATACTAAAATAAGAAGCATAGAATATTTATTAATATAAAACTTAAAATAATATTAAATATAAATTACAAATAGGACCATGACGCAAAGGGTTGTGACCATGGCGAACACTCCCTCGAGCCATAAAGCCAACACCTAATAGAGAGCAAGAATATACTAGCCTGACCTCATAAGCACCCATGCTAGAAACTAGCAAGCTAGACGGAGCCTCCCATAAGAAGCATCCACACATATATCTGTTCACAACTCTTCTACTCATAATGGCAATTCTGTCTTGAGTCTTGACACAAGCGTACATAGCTTTTCAACTTAATTCAACAAGATATCCACTTAAAGATCATCAAGCCGAATCTCTTAAAGGAGCTTAAATTAGAATAAATTGGGGAGCCGACTATTTTCATTGATGTCACCTTAATTCTCCACCATATGCTTTACTGGTTGCTTGATACTACTTAGCCACCTCACAAAGGATTATGGAAACGTTGGTGCCTGACGTGGAGTCCACAACTATCAACGCAATCAACATCGATCATTGTCCAGGCCTACGCCGACAATAATATACATATCACCATCGAGCCTTGTGATCGTAGCATCCATGATTGATATGGTACTTATACGCTAGTGAAAGAATCGTGGGTTCCCCAAAAGCCATAGCATATATGAAACCATTATTAGTGATGGACGCACAAGTCTGATAGATATCGATGGATCATCAGAGAATGAATTGATGGATGTTGAGGTGTCCAAGAGACTGAATCCATTCTTCAAGACTATCTCTTATTCACCACCGTGTAATTGCCAAGCTATCGTAAGCATTCAAAGGCTGGAGTAGCGATTAAATGTGTTATAGCTTAAAACAACAATTATGTTAATCAATTAACTAAGGGTCATGTCCCTTTAGATGGACATCCCTATTCAAATGGACACATCCTTTCCAGCAAAAGATATAAAGACAATGAAAGGTGAGATGGAGGAGGGAATCAGAAATATAGGACGTAAAGTCAATCTGCATGCTTTGTGATATATACTCAGCCATTCTGAACTATAATCTGCGAAGGATTCTAAACATAACATACTCAGAAATATAAGCAGCGAATAAAGAGAACAAGAGGAGTACGTCCTGAGCATAGCAGCAGAAGTGGTAAGATGATATACTCAGATTTCACCTGTGGGAAGAAGACGTGGGTACAAGGGGACCTAACGGAGACATAGGAACAACAACAAAGACATGAGAATTAATAAGATGTTTGATAAATCAATAAGGGTGGTAAGCTAAATATAGTAATATAGTAATATAGTAATATATATTAGTCGATTACGCAATATATGATGCCTACAGAAATTATTGAGCCTTAAAGGAAACTATGGTGCGTTAATATGTGTATGAATAATAGATTCTTAATTGTTAAATTTACATTAACAATATCATCTAAGTGTTAAGAAAGGATGGAACATCAGAAAATATAAAAGAATCAATCGCTCATTCTGCAATTGAATAGTGCTAGAGGGAGATCATCAGAATAAGAAACACCACCGAATAAAGGAAAGAGGATCACACGTCTGCATTCAAACAACACTAAGGAAAATCATGACCTTGACTGAGACTCCGACAGTAGTAGACAGAGGTATGCTTTGTGTTATATTTTGTGAATACAATATAAAACTGAAAGATGAGCAAGTTATGTATTTAAGCATGGTATGCATCATAAGTCTGTAGAAGATTCAATACTTATTGATCATGATAACATGTGCATATGAGTTGTCAATCTTGTTCAATATAAGTGATGGATCTTTTCATCGAGTTAATATGTAAATCTGTGTGTCTTCACTATGGATAATATTCAGATGGTTTGACTGTAAATAACTAATCAAGATAGGGGAGTTAAGGGCCTACAAGGAGGGGAAACAACGTGTGAGGTCACCCTCTAAGTACACCATCCATATGGATGGCAAGGGCCACATGGGCCAAGAGGGGTGTACTGCTCTTGGGCTTAGAGGAAATGACTATCCAGGACACCCTGCTGTAGCTGCACCTCAACCTCTCAATATGATTGAACAATGATGGTTCTGGTACAGGGGAACGGCGGTAGAATACTAGGTACACCACCCCATATGGATGGCAGGGGCCACATGGGGCTAAGGGGGGAATACTGCCCTTGGGCCTAGGGATTCTTGGGCACCCTATCAGACTATCATACTCAAGGAAGAATGAATTAGGAAAACCCAAAGAAGATTCAATATGTTTATAAAATGATGTTGTCTTATTTTATAAATGTCTACTAACATATTTGCAGGTCTAAACAGGTAGTTGTATCCCTAACCATGTTCTCTTTGATTTTCTTATATGCATTCCGATTAATATTATCTTGTAAATATTCTCTAACTCTGTTTTAGAGAGGCCTACTCACATTATAAACATCCCCAAAACCAAGGTGATCACTTGAAATTGATAAATTAGGGCAGATTTAGGGTTATCCCAAAAAGGGGACATTACACTTGCCATCACCAAGAAAAACATAATCCATGTGACTATCACTAGCAGTAAACCTGACATACAAGTCCTTTCGACACTTGAAGTGTCTAGATGCACTTGAATCAAAGAACCAACAACTACTTTTAAAACTTTCTGAAAAAGCCATCAATTCAATTATTTTTTAATGGTCTTCCTCAATAGTATCTGCCGCATTAGCTTCATTTTATTGCTTGTGGGATAAATCATACTGTATTTTCTTGTAGTCATTCTTAACATGCTCAAATTTTTGGCAATAGAAGCACTGCACCTTTCTCTATGTTTGTGAAGTGGGAGAAGGAGAATTGTGGTTGGTACCCTGAGACCAAGAAGCAAGTGCACTTTCTAAACTCCTAAAAGAAACTTCACTTATTTGCTCTTGTCATCGTTTCTTCTGCATCAAATATGAATTGACCTTGTTAAGGGTAAAAGTTTGGCTTTTGGCCAACAAGTTCAAAGAATCCACAAAAGTCTCATATGAGGGTGGTAGGTTGTTGATGATCAGAGCAACCATATCTTCCTCGTCCACTGGTTTTTTGATTACTGCGAACTGATCCCTAAGATCTTTATGCAATTGAGTAGAAAACAAGTTCTTCAAATACAAGACTTTGCTTTTCTTGAAGACTTGATATTTATTTTTCAAACTATCCCATAGTGTATGTGTTGATGTAGCACTTTAGAATTCAAGGATTAAATCATTTGAGATTGACAACTTGTGAATCAACAAGGGTTTCTTGTAATGTTTGTGAAAGTCACCTAGGTGATTAATAAGCCTTGTTTTTGTGCCTACCAAGATTCTGTCACATTCCCAACACTTAGCGATAGCTGATATCTTGTTACTCCATATGGTATAAATTTTACCTATTAATTTTTGTGACTTGGGCCTAGGTTATTTTGGCAACCTAGAAAATAATCCTTTCCCCAAACTTTTAAAAATATACTAATCCTCTCGCTGAAAAATATAAATTTTCCCAAAATATTTGAAAATACCCTTTTTAAATCTGACCCAAAGAATTTTAACTTTGATTTTGTTAAAAAATGACCTTTACCCAAAAATTTAAAACCCTTAGAAAAATATATGAAGAACCCTTTTTAAATTTCTGCAAAAAAATTGAATGTAGACCAGACTACGCTTTGGTAGAAATAAATAAAATAATACCTAAAATTTTGATGTTCATAGTTTTTGATGAATCTCAAAACATTTGATTGCAAACTCATCATTGTGCCCTAACCATAGTCTAGTTTGAACTTTCCATGACTGATTTGCTGCCCACGGCCTACAATTTCACTACTTTAACCCTCAATTTCTTGATTTCTAATTTGCTTGCATGGATTTCTCTGACTAAAAAACTTTCATGACTAACTTTTGATTGGCCATCAGTGTTCCATAAAACTCCAGCTTGCGATTTTTTTTGTCGTGCCCTTCCACCATGCTTGTGACTCCTGCACATCCTTATTTTGTGAGAGTCTAGACTGTATTTTTGGCAACCTTCTTTTGCAATTCTTTGTGAAGGTTCTCTTGCATTCTTTAAACTTGTGACTAGAATTTTCTGGAAATGGCACCAAAATCATGCCCTTGATTTTTCTTGCGACTTGCAGATTGTGCAAGAAATGCCCTTGACCTCTGTAGATTTTTCTTCTTTTTCTTCTTGCATGCCCCTGTGATTTACTTCAAGCCTTCAACCTTGCAGATGCATGATTGCAATTCTCACATGACCTCTAAAGACTTGCACCTTTTGACCTCTTCTCATCCTGACCTTTGAACTTTGTACAATTTGTGTAGCACGTGATTGACTGAGCTTCCTCAACATGATTCGACTTTGATACAAATGTTGGTAAAAATTGAAGAAATGAGATTGATAGGAATTGGCATGTCTATCTTATAAAGAGATGGCAGCCCTATATTATTGAAAAATGTCTAATAATAGGCAGCAATTACAAAAGCCATAAAGATGGCAGTTACAAAAGACTACAGATGACAACTGTAATAGGAGTTACACTACTACATTATTTAATATTACTCTAATATACTCATAATATCCTAGTAGGGATAGCTCAAACGAAGGTGTACTTCAACCTTTATCAACTTACTCCTCATCAACATATATCATTTGCTGGGCTCAAATTACCAAGCCATGCTTTGACATGGTATGAGAGCTATACATTATCCCTTGAAAGTGGGAAGATCTCAAAAGAATTTTGAAAAAAAGGTTTTTCCCATTTGTTATGAACAAGATTGAGTTTCAATGGCACTATTTCCGACAACGTTAAGGACAGAGTGTACAAGAGTATATTAGTGAATTCTGAAAAACGGAAATTCAATTGGGCATAGATGTCATGGAGGAAGATGTGCTAATGAAGAATATAGGTGGGTTGTTCAAACACCTAAAGACACTAGTGCCAATAGCAAAGCATCAAGATATTGATGGGATATGTGCTTAGGCCCACTATGTAGAGCTGGATAAGAAAAAGGTGTCTTCATTCAAGAATAAAAATAGAGAAAAGAGATGGTAGCAAGGAAGCCAAAAGCATAGGGAGAAAGGCAAGGGAAAGGCAAAGAAAAATGCTAATACGATAATCTAGTAGGACAAAGGCAAAAATAAAGTCAAAACTCAATGTGCCTATTATGGAAAAGAAGGGCATGTGGAAGAGAAATGTTGGAGGCTACACCTAGATTTGAATTCAGCTTGGAGAAATAGAAAGGAGGATGCCAACTCTGTTGTGTTGAACAAAGGGAAAGAGATTTGAGGGGATTCCAATTCAAATGAGATGATCTCTTGTGTTGTGTGAAAGAGACATGTTTAGTGGGTGAATGTTCCAAAGCAAAAGAAGAAGAGATGACGAAGCTCTTTCATATTAAAATCCTCATTAAGGACAAAAAGGTAGATTCTCTTTTTTTGATACTTATTCTCAGGTTAATAAATATCCTAGAATTTAGTAAATGAATTGGGGCTACAACCAGTGGATCACCAAAAGCCCATGGGTTGGGTTGGCTGAAATATGAAGTGGAAATCAAGGTCAATAAACAATGCAAGGTCAATTTCTTGATAGGTTCTGATTATAAGGACAAGGTGTTGGTGAATGTGGTTCCATTGGACGTATGTGGAGTGATATTTGGCAGCCCATACTTATATCATAGGAATGCCGCACATTGGAGAAAGCCTAATTAGTATAAGCTGGCCCTAGACAGAAAACCATACACTTTGTTTGTAGCTGAGAAAAAGAGACAATCACTATGGTTAGTGTAATGTGTCCCTTCTCAAACTGATCGTTCATGTAGTAGTTGGCCTTTTAAAACCCGAAGGCTAGTGGAAGGTAAAATTAGGGTTTCCTATTTTTTGAGGGGTCATTGCTTTCGAGATGGTGGATTCAATGGCGGAGTCTTTCTGGGTTTTCAGAGAGCTTCGCAATGGTATGTTCATCTCGGCATTCAGAGCACTTTCTGGAATTTACTATTTTTAGTAAATTCTATTTTTGGCAGCTTTCCAGTTGAGTTCAGCTCGGTTGACTTCTTGCTTCAGTTTGGTCAGATGTTTTGTTCAGTATTGGCTTCGGGGCACATTCAGAAGGATAAGTTAAGTCATTTAATTAAAAAGTCACGTTTTAAATATTATGTTTTAACGTTGACCCCTTGGCCTAGATTTAATGACTTAACGTTGTTTTAAAAAGGTGGTCTTGAGGGTGGCGCCCTCATTAAGAGATTATTTTAATTATTCCCAAAGTCAAAGCAAGGTTAAGAAGGGGCGCATTTATCAAGGTGATGACTTAATTAAAATATGATTATTGAGTTAAAGGGAAAAGGACGCCATATTGAAGAAGGAGCTAGGGTTTGAACATGGAGTTGGATTTTAGGGTTTCGTGAAGTCAAACGAAACTTATAAAAAGGAGTCTTGTGCATCATTTCTTCATCTTTGGTCGACTATACTGTTATGCTGCCGGATTGGCTCTGGGACTGCTTCGAGGAATGAAGGCCTCCTAGCTTGGGCATCGCTTCGTGTTTGCAAGACAACACCTAGTGGTGAATTAGTCTAGTTTGTGAGTACTTTGGAGTTCGTGCATTGTAATCAGCATTCATCCATTTAGGATCAGATTTGGCATATTAGAGATTTCTGTTTTCAGCATTTTAGCTTTAGCAGATTCGTTGTTTTTATTCCTAAATCCAAAAATACAAAAATATATATTATGGGTATTGCATAAATTCATTGGTCTAGGCTAGGCGCCTCAATGTGCAAAGTTGTAGATTTTTAGAAGCATTGTCTGATTTTATAAATGAAAATCGCCCCTGTACTGGGCCGTACTATCTGCAGTCTCTTGGAATTCGTGCCATTAAATAAAGCTGGTCTTTTAGTCCTGTTTCATGTTCCTATTCTGAGCGCCACCATCCTACTTGTGCTTTGCATTCAGTATTAGGTTGATTGATTGAGTTTTTAGGGAGATTCGAGTTTTCCAAGAAATATCTATGTGCTGGTTCTATGATGAAAACACAGGTCTGTCAAACAGATTGAAGAAATCTGCATCTTGTTCTTGGCGGGTGTGAAAGAATCTTAAAGTCTTGCGGAATACTTCAGCGTGGGTGGTCAACCTTGAAACAAGGTTGGATCTATCAATTGATATCTTCATTTTCAGTTTCATTTCTCAGCAAAGGAACTCATTAATATTATTGCAAGCTTCACATATGCTGATTTGTAATTGATAGCAAGTTGTCATCTTTCAAATTGTATGCTGGCAGTAGTACTGACAGCCTTTAGATTCTTGCTTATCAGATTGTAGTGTTCTTTCTTTCAGCATTTGATATTGTATGTAATCCATCTCCGCCCTATGGTCGCTACTTACCCACTCTGGGTCAGCAAGCACATTCTGGGTGTTGAGTGTTTCAACTTTCAGTAGTTCCTTTCAAGCATTGCTTTTTGTATTCACTCCGTCATATGGTCGCCCCTCACTCCGCATTGGATTGGGTAGCACATACTTGACGTTGAGTTCTTTCCTGCATTTAGAATAGGAAGATCCTCTGACCAATGCTCGCCATCATCGGCGCCATTCTGGTTAGAGTTGCTTTCTTGCACGTTTTGGTTTTCTCCTCTAACCTTAACGGGTGCACTGCTTGTAATTTGTAAATTGAAAAACGAAAAAATTGGCTCGGAATATTTCAGTGGTATCAGAGCCAAGATCCTGCCAGCCTGTGATCAGTCTGTCTATGAGTGACAGAGAAAAGAGGTACTTTGCAAGGGAAGACAAGAAAGTTGGGAAACAGTTCCAGCTTCATCAGCCTCCAGAGGGTCAGACAGCTTCAGAAGTCTTGAGGGCTCATTGGGAGTCTTCTCAGGAATCAGATATGGCAGAAGGTGAAAGATCAGTTGGTGGTAACGAGAGGGTTACCAACAGTAGAGATGACAGTGGTAAGGGCAGAGAGAGATCCATCAGTCCAGGACAGAGATTTGAGAAGAAGATGGATGCTTTAATGGATATGGTTTCGCTCATGATGGGAAGAGTGGGCCACAATACCATCCCGCAAAACAACTCAAGCCATAGAGGGGAGCATAGTGCTTCCAATCAGCATGATGAGCATGCAGCCCAGGACGGTGTCAAACAACACTTACATTTCGTCCAGACCATTCAAACCCACCTTTGTGGCTCCTGTAGTCACTCAGCCAGATCCTGAAGAGAATGCTTCATTCGTGGAGCAGTTGAGGCTTGGCCGTACAGAGTATGACTCTTTACCTGCCGACATTAGGATGGACATGTCCTTCAATGATTTCATGGATCATAAGAGAAAAAACAAAGGGCAAGGGAGAAACTTTGATCAAAGACGACCATCAAATCAAGGAGACTTGTACCAAGCTGTAAACAAAGTGACACTTCCTCATTTTGACGGGAGTGATACAAGTTCAGCCCGAGCTTGGATTCAAAAGCTGGATAACTATCTAGCTCTCAGACCAATGGCGGAAGAAGAAGCGATCAAGTTCGCTACGCTACACCTTGATGGGGTGGCGCACGAGTGGTGGTACCATGGCCTCGTTACTCTGGGTCATCGGTCTATCACAACTTATGATGAGTTCACCACTAGGCTCATCGAAAGGTTTGAGAAAAAAGATCCTGAGATCCATTTCAGAGAGCTTGCTCAATTGAGACAGTATGGCACAGTGGATGCCTACATTGCGGAGTTTCAGAGACTTTCAGTCATGGTGACTGGAATCACGGAGCGAAGGTTGGTGATTCTTTTCAGTGAGGGTTTGACAGAACCACTCAAAGGTTGGATTAAAGCCTTTGATCCACCAACCCTGCAAGAGGCCATGAAAAAGGCGAGAAACATGGAGTGGGCTGCTCCTAAGGCGAAATTTCAGTCAAACTCCCCCTTTCAGAAAAGGGATAAAGGGAAGAGACCTCAGCATAGACCGCCTTTGAGACCTCAACACAAGGAGTTCAAGAATCGCAATCCCCATGTCACCAGGTTGGATCAAGAAACCCTGAATGAACTCAGAAGAAAAGGGTTGTGTTTCCGGTGTCAGGAAAAATGGTCTCAAGACCATGTTTGTCCTAAAGGGGTTAAGTTCAATCAGATTGAGTACTATTCTGCTGGGGAAGGTAGTTCTGATTTTTCCGACCAGCAATCTGATTTTGAAGAAAATGAAGAAGATAGAGCTCCAGAAGAGTCCGGAGATGAGAAGGAAAGTGGTGGAGTTTTAGCTCAACTTTCTAGTTTTCAAAGAAACGAATCATTCAAGGTTCGTGGGATGATCAAAGGGCAGCGAATCGTTGCTTTGATCGATACTGGAGCAACTCATAACTTCATTGATGAAGTTGTGGTAGCCAAGAAGGGGCTGCAAACAGAGGAGTTCGAAGGATTCAAGGTCATGGTTGCCGATGGTTTCCATATTTCTTGCACCAAGAAAATATCTAACATGACCATGCAGTTGGGCAACTACGAAGTCAAGGATGACTTCTATGTAGTTCACATTGGGGATACTGATGCCGTTCTAGGCATCCAATGGCTGCGATCTCTTGGAGAGATCTCTTTGAATCTGCAGACTATGGAGTTGAAGTTCCAATCAGATGGGAAGAAGATAGTTTTGAGAGGCATGTCCAATGGGGGTCCTCGAGTAGTGTCATTCAAAAGAATGGCAAAGCTGATCCGTCACGATCAAGCTGAGTGGGTTGCCGAATGCATGATACTTCCTGCTAGTCCTGTTGAGACTAAACGTGACCAACCTCCTGATATCCAGTCACTACTCACGAAGAAGAGCAAAGTCTTTGCAGATTTGCCTCCTGGACCACCACCTGAACGGGGTTCAGAACACATCATCGAGCTCAAGGAAGGAGCTAAACCGGTGATCACAACTCCATATCGGTATCCGAAGAGGCAAAAGGATGAGATCGAGAAGAATATTCGGGAACTTTTGGAGATGGGTTTCATACGCCCAAGCAAGAGCCCTTTTGCATCTGCAGTGGTTCTTGTGAAGAAGGATGGTACCATGCGCATGTGCGTGGACTATCGTGCTTTGAACCAAAGCACCATCAAAAATAGATACCCCATTCCCAGGATAGATGAGCTCATTGATGAGCTACATGGGGCCAAGTTCTTCTCGAAGATCGACTTGAGATCGGGTTACCATCAGATTCGGATGAGGGGATCTGACGTGGAGAAGACAGCGTTCAGATGTCACTATGGCCATTTCGAATTCTTAGTCATGCCTTTTGGGTTGACTAACGCACCGGCCACCTTTCAGTCTTGCATGAACCGTGTGTTTCAGAATCAGTTAAGGCGGTTTGTGTTGATCTTTTTTGATGATATTCTGATTTACAGCAAGACTTGGGGAGATCATCTCAAGCACTTGGAGGAAGTGCTTAGTATTCTGGAGTCTGAGAGTCTGTTCGCAAAAGCTTCCAAATGTGAATTTGGAATGGAGGAGTTATTGTACCTTGGCCACATCATCAGTGCTGAGGGAGTGAAGGTGGATCCGGAAAAGATCAAAGCAGTGGTTGATTGGCCACCACCTGAAAATTTGACTCAGTTGAAAGGTTTTTTGGGTCTTTGTGGTTTCTATCGGAGGTTCGTTAAGGGGTATTCACAGAATGCTGCTCCCCTTACTGATCTCACCAAAAAGGGAGCCTTTGTTTGGTCAGAAAAGGCTCAAATTGTTTTTGACAAATTCAAAAGGATCATGAGTTCATGTCCGGTTCTGGCTATTCCGGATTTCTCCAAGCCATTCGAGCTGCAGTGTGATGCATCAGGTGAAGGAGTTGGGGCTGTCTTGATGCAAGACAAACACCCTATTGTGTTTGAGAGCAGGAAATTACGGGGTGTTGAAAGGACATATTCAATCTATGACAAAGAAATGCTTGCCATTATGCATGCATTAGCCAAGTTCAGGCAGTACTTGGTGGGGAACAAGTTCGTGGTTAAGACAGACCACAATAGCCTCAAGCATTTCATGCACCAGAAAGATCTAAATGAGAGGCAACAGAAATGGGTGAGTAAGCTTCAAGCTTACGACTTTGACATTGAATATGTCAAAGGGAAAAATAATGTCGTGGCCGATGCTCTCTCCAGAAGGCCTCATCTTAGCTCATTGTGTGAGCTTACTGCAGATTGGAGAGACATGTTGCTTGCTGATTATGCAAAAAATCAGTTTGCAACCAGCATTCTGGAAGGTACTATCCATGATGAAAGGTACCAGGTGGTTGAGGGATTGATCCATTATAAGGGAAGAATCTTTCTGGTGGCTGATTCTAAGCTCAAGAAGAAGATTCTTTTGAATTTTCATGACATTCCAGTTGCTGGTCACCAAGGTTTTTTCAAGACCTATAGGCAGATCCGAGAAAGGTTTTCTTGGAAAGGTTTGAAGAGAGAGGTTCAACGCTACATTCAGGAATGTCCTGTTTGTCAAGCAAATAAAAATGAGCATACATTGCCAGCCGGTTTGCTGCAACCACTTCCAATTCCCAATCAAAAATGGGAAAGCATTTCAATGGATTTCATCACTGGGTTGCCCAAGGCCCAAGGGAAGGATTGTATTTACGTGGTAGTTGACAGATTAACCAAGTTTGCTCATTTCTTTGCCATTACCAGCACTTTTTCTGCAGCCCAAGTTGCAGATTTGTTTTTTCGAGAAGTGTTTAGGCTGCATGGGTTGCCAAAGAATATTGTAAGTGATAGGGACAGCAAGTTCCTAAGTACCTTTTGGCAGGAAGTTTTCAGAATGAGTGGTACTGTGCTGACTCCAAGCACGAGTTATCACCCCCAAACTGATGGGCAAACAGAAGTAGTGAACAAGTGGTTGGAAGGCTACTTGAGAAACTATGTGTCAGAACAGCAGAGAGCATGGGTTAAGTGGTTGCATATAGGCGAGTACTGCTACAACTCTACTTTTCATATGTCAATCAAGATGTCTCCTTTCTTGGCACTTTATGGATATGAAGCACCCAGTTTTGCAGATTTGGTGTTTGGTGACAGCAAAGCACCTTTAGCCAAGGATTTGTTGCAGCATAGTCAAGACATAATGAGATCCCTGAAAGATAATTTGCAGATTGCACAAAATCAGCAGAAGTTGTATGCTGATCAGAGGCATGTTGAGCGTTCTTTTGAGGTTGGGGATATGGTCTATCTTCGTTTACAACCTTATAGACAGTCTACTCTCAAGAAGAGTGGAGCTGAGAAGCTCAAACCTCGCTTCTATGGGCCATTTAGGGTCATCAGAAAAGTTGGGGCAGTAGCTTATGAATTAGAGCTACCTTCAGATAGCAAAGTGCATAACGTCTTCCGCGTGTCTAGCCTCAAGAAGGCACTTGGACACAATGTGATTTAGCCTTCTTCCACCCAGTTACTTACTTGGTTCGGATGAAGAGGAATGATTGGTTCAGTTCGAGGAATCTTGGATGTCGAGCGTTCTTTTGAGAATAGAACTATGAGAGAGAATGTTTGGTAAAGTGGAAGAACACGCGCCTATGGAGGATGCAACTTGGGAAAGTGATGAGATATTACTGCGGCATCCCTACAGTTTGCGATTGCTTGAGGACAAGCAATCTTGGGGAATGATTTGTAATGTCCCCTTCTCAAACGATGGATTCATGTGACCGTTGGCTGGAAACCAGGCTAATTGAGGTAAAATTAGGGTTCCTATTTTTGAGGGGTCATTGCTTTCGAGGAGATGGTGGATTCAATGGCGGAGTCTTTTTGGGTTTTCAGAGAGCTTCGCAATGGTATGTTCATCTTGGCATTCAGAGCACTTTCTGGAATTTACTATTTTTAGTAAATTCTATTTTTGGCAGCTTTCCAGTTGAGTTCAGCTCGGTTGACTTCTTGCTTTAGTTTGGTCAGATGTTTTGTTCAATATTGGCTTCGGGGCACATTCAGAAGGATAAGTTAAGTCATTTAATTAAAAAGTCACGTTTTTAAATATTATGTTTTAACGTTGACCCCTTGGCCTAGATTTAATGACTTAACGTTGTTTTAAAAAGGTGGTCTTGAGGGTGGCACCCTCATTAAGAGATTATTTTAATTATTCCCAAAGTCAAAGCAAGGTTAAGAAGGGGCACATTTACAAGGTGATGACTTAATTAAAATATGATTATTGAGTTAAAGGGAAAAGGATGCCATAATGAAGAAGGAGCTAGGGTTTGAACTTGGAGTTGGATTTTAGGGTTTCGTGAAGTCAAACGAAACTTATAAAAAGGAGTCTTGTGCATCATTTCTGGATCTTTGGTCGACTATACTGTTATGCTACCGGATTGGCTCTAGGAATGCTTCGAGGAATGAAGGCCTCCTAGCTTGGGCATCGCTTCGTGTTTGCAAGACAACACCTAGTGGTGAATTAGTCTAGTTTGTGAGTACTTTGGAGTTCGTGCATTGTAATCAGCATTCATCCATTTAGGATCAGATTTGGCATATTAGAGATTTCTGTTTTCAGCATTTTAGCTTTAGCAAATTCGTTGTTTTTATTCCTAAATCCAAAAATACAAAAATATATATTATGGGTATTGCATAAATTCATTGGTCTAGGCTAGGCGCCTCAATGTGCAAAGTTGTAGATTTTTAGAAGCATTGTCTGATTTTATAAATGAAAATCGCCCCTGTACTGGGCCGTACTATCTGCAGTCTCTTGGAATTCGTGCCATTAAATAAAGTTGGTCTTTTAGTCCTGTTTCATGTTCCTATTCTGAGCGCCACCATCCTACTTGTGCTTTGCATTCAGTATTAGGTTGATTGATTGAGTTTTTAGGGAGATTCGAGTTTTCCAAGAAATATCTATGTGCTGGTTCTATGATGAAAACACAGGTCTGTCAAACAGATTGAAGAAATCTGCATCTTGTTCTTGGCGGGTGTGAAAGAATCTTAAAGTCTTGCGGAATACTTCAGCGTGGGTGATCAAGCTTGAAACAAGGTTGGATCTATCAATTGATGTCTTCATTTTCAGTTTCATTTCTCAGCAAAGGAACTCATTAATATTATTGCAAGCTTCACATATGCTGATTTGTAATTGATAGCAAGTTGTCATCTTTCAAATTGTATGCTGGCAGTAGTACTGACAACCCTTTAGATTCTTGCTTATCATATTGTAATGTTCTCCTTTCTTTCAGCATTTGATATTGTATGTAATCCGTCTCCGCCCTATGGTAGCTACTTACCCACTCTGGGTCAGCAAGCACATTCTGGGTGTTGAGTGTTTCAGCTTTCAGTAGTTCCTTTCAAGCATTGTTTTTTGTAATCACTCCGTCATATGGTCGCCCCTCACTTCGCATTGGATTGGGTAGCACATACTTGGCGTTGAGTTCTTTCACGCATTTAGAATAGGGAAGATCCTCGGTAATGCTTTTCGCCATCATCGAGCGCCATTACAGTTAGGATTTACTTTCTTACTGCGTTTTGGTTTCTCCTCTAACTTATATGCCAGATTACCTTTGCTATGGTATGTAAATTGAAAAGCGAAAAGTGGCTCGGAATATTTCGATTAGTGAGGCAAAAGAAAAGTGGTTGAACAACACTAGTGGCAAGTTTGTTTCGTTGATGTTGAGAGGCAAAGAACAAAAAAGGGGGCTTAGTTGAAAGGACTACATTGCAAATATACTCGTTAGGAGTAGCAAAGAGTGAATGATTTGGTGAATAAACTTTTTGAATTATTTGTAGAGCCTAAGGGATGCCCCCAAAGAGGGTCACAAGACATGAGATTTATTTGTTACCTAAGTGTCCTTTACCAAACTTGGGGGCTGTATAGGCAAAGTATTATTGAAGCACAAGAAGTCAAAGAGTAGCTCAAGAGGTTGTTGGAGCAAGGGTTGATTAGACCAAGTACCTCTCCATGTGGATATTGCATTGTCATTGTGCCAAATAAAGATGGCACATGGAGGATGCACATAGATCATCGTGGATTGAATAGGATAACCATGAAGAACCAGTATCCATTGCCCCAAATTGATAATCTTTTGGATCATTTGCAATATGCTAAATACTCTATGAATCTGGACTTCAAATCTAGATACCATTGAGGGTCTAGGAAGAGGATGTTTTGAAGACAACATTCAAAACATGCTAGGATCTCTTTGAGTCGTTGGTTCCTCCATTCAGGTTGTGCAATGCACTGGCCACTTTCATGCATCTCATGAACAAGGTATTGAGACCCTTAATTTACCTTGTGTTATTTTTTTTATTTAGATGACACATTTGTATTTAGCAAGTCATATGAAGAGCATTTGGCTCATCTTGAAAAGGTATTTGAGATTTTGAGGGGAAGTAAATTGTTATTGGATGATATGTGTAGGCGTGCTAAAACCCTTTTACTATACCTTGGTCACATGGTGAGTGATGGAGAGATAAGAATAGATCCTACCAAGGTTGAGGCAATAGCTAATTGGCCAAAGCCCATTACCATGAGTGAGACTTGGAGCTTTGTAGGTGCAGCTCAATAGTTTTAAAAATTCGTGAAAGACTTCTCATATATTGATTCCTATTACATCAAGTCATGGGCATTGATTCCTATTACATCAAGTCATGGGCAAAGGAATTTAAATTAGGGTGATAGGAAAACAATGTGCATTTGAGGAATCGAAAGGTAAGATGTCATGGCGCAAATCACATCAGATACTTGATTTGTGAGCTGCTTTTGGGGTAGGAACAGGATACCGTGGTGTCTATAGTGAATGCTGTTACCCATGGGAGGCTGAGAGCATGTGTTGTATTCAAAAACTTATTTAAGAACGTGTTGGCTGCTTGATATGAGCAAAACTTTCCATGCTTTGGTTTTGTAGGCGAAGAGTGACATTGCCCTCAGGGAAGAGAAACCCATGGTGCATAGACCTGTCACCCTATTCTTTGCAGGTGAAACAAGCTACTTGCTGTTTGGGCATTATAAATAGATGGGATTCCTTAGCAATTCCATCTCGTAGTCAAGTACAAACATAGTGTGATGAAGAAGGTGGCTAATATGCTATTTCAACTACATTGTTTATCCATAATAAATGGTTTGTGCAAGGTGGAGCCTTTCTTTGGTGCAGTGTATGGAGAAGATAATGAGCAAGATGTAGATTTCAACTAGGTATATCAAACTGTACACAACAAGCAACATGCAAAGGTTGAGCCTCATCAAGAAGCGTGCCTATACAAAGTGTGTAAACTTTGTGTGCCAAGAGAGTGAAGGATTTTGTTGATGTGGCAGGCACCCACATTGTGTGTAGTTGGACACTTTGGTGTCAAAAAGTTTGTAAGTAATCTCTAGCGTCATGCCTATTGGCCATGTTTACAAGCTGATGTTGCAAAGTTTGTCTATAGTTGTTAGTTATGCAGTTTGAGTAAGCCCAACAATCAAAATTTGGGTTTGTACTAGCCATTACACACAAGGTGTTCTGCATGGTTTATTTGGGAGTCTTCTAGGAGCAGTGAGAGGCAAATGTATATTTCCTCTAATTGGCATTCCAAACAAGATGTGATTTAGCACAAGATGGTGACCAGGGCGATGCTGCTGGCCGGGATTTTCTTTAACCATGTGTAGATATAGTTTGGTTTCATGGAGAGCATCATATCCAACATGGGTTATAGGTTCTTGAGCAAGTTTTGGTGCATGTTGTGGGAAAGAATGGACATAGAGCTCAGATGGTCTATTGCCTTTCATCCCCCAATGGCTGGACAAATGGAAGTTGTAAACATAACATTGGTGCAACTACTATAGGGATATAATCAAAGGTTTTCTAAGGGTTAGGTTGAACATTTAGTGTAATACAACATTCGTATAATAGAGCCATTCGTTCTTTGTTGAATCTATTACCTTCTGAGGTATGCTTTGATTTTATGCCTGCAAGAACACTTGATATCTATGTAGGATAGTCAAGTAGGGGTTGTAGGATGGAGACACTAATGTTGATAAGGCTTATAGGTTCATGGAGAAAGTGAGGCAAATACACCTTCAGGCTCTAGAGAGACTAAAAAAATCTTAGCTAAAGTACAAGAGATGTCGTAAGCAATACATGATAGAGCATAAATTTAATGTTGGTGACATGTTTGGATCTACTTGGGCAAATAGAGATAGCAAGTGCCTTCACATAAGATGAAACCTTTATGGTGTGTTCCATTTCAAAATATTTAGTAGGTAGGGAAAAACACTTTTTGTTTAGAATTGTTAAGAGTATATGAAGATATTTTTAGTGACCAATGTAGACCACTTATGTTTGTTAGAGCCTTCTATATTGGATGAAGAGTGAGGAGAGACTTCTCCTTTCATTGGATGACTTTTCCCCTTAAGAGATGGAAGAGTTGGAGGAAGATGTTGTTAAATTTTATGTGAACAGATTAAATGCACAGAAAATAATTCAAAATCAGACAAAATAACACAGTATATACCCTGGGAAAACCCTCCTCTTGAGGGAGAAAAACCCAGCAACAAGGATCTCTCTTATATTTGATGTAACAGTGGCAACTTTACACATTACAATGAGGTCTAACACAAGACCGATATACAGCACCTGACAAGATGGAATAACTGATAACAGCCTGCCAATTCACACCTGGCAATATGCAGAAATGACTGAACACAGATCTGACAATCTTCGGAATAACTGGTGGTTCACAACCTGCAATAAGAAGAATAGACTTCGATCTGTAAGATCATCACACTGTATTAAGTCCACACTGAATACATTATTAGCGCTGCATATGTCGCCCTGTATCTTGTATTCGCATTAGCACTTGATACTATATTCGCACTTGACAGAGCTGATATGAAATAATCGAACTCCACCAG
>VDFB02038395.1:0-23900 GCA_007258455.2 Sequoia sempervirens
AATTTGAATTCAAAATTTCCCCCTCTTGGGCACTCTTCCCAAATCTTGCACATACATCAACTAATCACATGATGACAAGTGTCCTTATCTCATTGGCAGAATCTTAATCCCACATTGGTCCATCCTCAACACTTGGCATTTTGAAAATCTTTAAATAGGTGCTTCATCCTCAAGCAAATCTTTCACAATCTTATGCAAGGTTACTCTCTTCATTTGAGATTTGATCTTGTTCATCATCCACTCCATCATCTCCATTTGCATTTTATCATTTTGAGCTTTGATCAAGGATTGGGAAAGGGTCACTAGCACATGTGACACCAATCCAACTATGGAATAGGTAATTTGGTTTTGTTTTCATAATGCTTTGGTCTTTCTAGTATCATTTGTTGCATTTGGAAGCATTCCTAAGGTATTTCATAGAGGCATTTTATTAGAGTTTGCATAACACTAACCCATGTTTGAAGTGTAGTTTGTTTGCAGATTTTAAAATGATGCCTACAGTACAAAAATAAAGTAGTAAAACAAATTTTATCATTTAACAACTACAAAATTCAATGCACCCACATAAAGATCACCATGACACCATAATTTATAAGTGGAAAACCCTAGAAAGGGAAAAACGACTGTGTGAGTTGGACCAATCCAAACCTCACAATTTTTTCACTATTAGGTCTCACTGACAAAAATATCATTGATAATAATAGAGCACCAACTCCATCATTAGGTTTCACTGACCAAACTCTCATTGAGTACAATAGAGCATCAACTCCATCATTAGGTCTCATTAACCAAACTATCATTCAGTACAATAGACTTAGGAGCACCAACTCCAACAAGATTTAGGAGCACTAAATCCACAAATCAACTTCAATACAAACAAACAATATGTACCAGTTTATCAATCTCCCTTGTTTCACACAAAAACAATCAATACTCATCCCTACTTGCATACATGATGATAATCACTTCTTTTACACGAATCCCCTTATTTCAACATATACAAAAAACTGACATGGACAAAGAACTCTCTAAGACTCTACACACAACTAGACTGCAACCTTATTTGAATGACACAAAAAGACTTTTAAAATTTCATGTCTCCACATATACATTCATAACACTATCATACAACTCTTCATAATGTTCCTACTTCCAATCAGACTTCTCTCACCTGTGATTTATAAACATAATCAAGATATAAAATCATGTATACATGAACATAGTATTCTCAACCTTTGCTAACATACTGATTGTAACCATCTTTTGAATACAAAATAAATGAGACAACACTCTTGTCCACTATTATGCTAATCAACCCTCACATAGACATTTGTACAAACAAAAAATATTATGCAAACTCATGCATTGTCTTCATTTCAATCAAGCTCCAAACACCCAAGGTCTCATTCAAATCAAACCAATTTGTATATAAAAATAGACTTCATGGTTTCAGTCATATAGAGATACCATTTAGAACTTTGATATCCTGTTATTTAAGTCTCCTTCTCTATGCTTCCTCTTCATAAAAGCATGGTATCAATGCATTCAAAACATCTTTCACTCAACTCAGACCATACTCAAAGAGAACCATTCTATGAACACTACACAAGTTTCTTCAATCCATCGTTGTGTGTAGATAGTTAGAAAAATGTTGATAACTGAAATACTTTGATGACTTCCATTAACCTACCAAAGAGTGGACTTATAAACTAACCATTGTTAGTTTCAAATTATGATCATTGATATTTGAGGCCCACCAAAATAAGAGCCATTGATTTAATAATAGGTGGTTTAAAAAGCAACATTAACATGCCAAGCCGATAAAGCCTAAGAGAGGGAACTGGTTAATAAATGAATTTAAACCATCAAGTCATTACTTAAGTGTCTTGCATAATGAACATACAGAATAAAAACATTAGGGTTTTAGAGCCTTGATTCTTCCTTCTTCAATCACGCCTTTAAGAAAAAATCTTCCACTGAATACCTTTGATAAGTATTCATCAACATAACTTTTACATCACTAAAATGTGAACAAGCACCTTTGAGTATCAATATCAAAATACATTAGGCATCAACACTAAAGTTCATTCCTTGTCATGAATCAAAGGATGCATCATTACCATGAAATGAATGATGAATGTACAATGATTATATGAATGAAAAATACCTCAGTACCTCTAATTGAATGAAAAATACCTCTGACATATCAAACCACCATGAAATGAGCCACACCATCAAGAATCAACATAGCACCATCAAGCATCAACACAGTACCTTTGATATCAACCCACGAGATGAACATGAATGATCAACAATTACTTTGTCCTGAAGCAACCCATTGAATGAACTTTGTCTTGAAGTAATACTTTGACAATAATTTGAATGATCAAGCAACTTTGTGATAATTTTGCATCAACAAAGTACTTTTGACATTAATCATCAAAAACCATAAAATAAACAAGATGAAAAAGTACCAAACACCCTTGGAATCAACATGAGAAATAAAACTCCATCAACCTTTGACACCAATGACAAACAACATCAATAGAACTCCATCAACCTTTGACACCAATGTCAATTTCAATATGGTCAAGATAGAAACGTTGAGTTCAAAAGCAAAATGGAATTTGTGATATGGAAATTCATTGTTAACTGAGAAGAAATCCATTGAAATCATTATTGAATGGACCAACAATGACTTAAGGTTGCAAATCTCTGTGAACATTGATAGAGATGACTTAAAGAAAACATTATATTGTCAAGGGTAATGCATACTACTATCCAAGATCCAAAGTACTCTGTCAGTACACTAGCACCGTGAGCAATCACCATACCTCTATCTAAAAAGTACACAATTATCCCAAGACTATCATAGACTAGCACTAACACAATATTCATTGTCATATCATCAAACTGAGATCTATCCTTTGTCCTCAATGACTGAAAAAATGAATAGCATTGTACATGGCATGGGGCATTGTCTAAATATTGAATGAAGCCCATTCAAGAGTCATCTTGACCATGCATATCATTCTCCATATGAGTACACAAAACATATCTATCAAAACATACCAAAATCAATGAATATCAATTGCAAATGTTGACTCCCCATGTGACTGAGATAATATGTATATAGAGCCTTGTCACTGTCAAAGTATTGTCACTCAATGGAAACCGTCCTTCAATTTTCAAAACACTATAAAGATTATTGATACTGCCACTGATCTATAAGGAAAATCACTGCCATTATGAATCTTTAATAGCACCGTGATTACTATCACTGCATACATACCACTGTATTGTTGCCATATAGTCTATTAGTGTCTTTTGCATGAAGTATTGTGCATAAAGCATAGTTACTCTCTTAAAAAGGAATAACCTGAAGAAATCAATTCTTGAAGAATGAATGTACTTCCACTTCAAACTCACTATTCACTGTCAAGAAGAATGAATAAACTACTATTTCATTATTCACTGTCAAGAAGAATGAGTGAACTTCCATTGACTATCTATGATAACATGAGAAATATGTATTTATTCTAAGGTCACTATGTTCTAGAATGCCTCATGACAGTCATCTCATGCATATTCATCTCTTCCTTCACTAAGTTCAGACACGTGACTATCTCTACTCCTTGACTTGCTCTACGATAGTCCTCTTAAATACTTAATAGTACTAAGACTATCCTAGGTCTTCATGAAAACTAATCCTTGAGCAAAGATTTTTGTTGGAAAATGTGCCTCAATCTCATAGGCTGAATCCTCTGAGAAAGCATGGTCGCTGTGACATTCATGGTGTCTAGCCGACTGACAGTTCAGTAATCTTATGTTTTGCTCATGTCGCTGTGACTTTGATTCTGTCTTGCTAAATGGACCTATCACTATGACTTGGTGCATTCGCTGTAACCCTTTGCAGAGTGGAAATGTCTTGGTGACATAAGGGTTTGTTATCGTGTGCTTAATAGACGTTGGTGTGACCTATGGCAACTAGAGTCATCGGTGTAACCTGTTTGCTTCAATATGATGTCTTAGCGATGGAGGGTTGTCTCACCGATATGTTTTCTCCTAAATCCATCGGGGTAACTCAAGTGTGTCGGTATGTGGTCCTAGCAACAGGGAGATGTCTCACCAATTGTAGTCATCAGGGTGACTTGAACATTCAGGATGATCTCTTGGCTATTGGGAGATGTCTGGCTGACTGAATACACTCGGAGTAACTCAAAGGGTATCGGCATGAAGTCTTGGAAATATGTAAAGTCTTGCTGACTTTTCTCGTGGCCATCGGGGAAAATCATATGTATTAGAATGATGTCTCAGCGATGATAGGAAGTCTTCCTGATATCGGCATGACCTTTGGTCTGTCTAGCTGATGTGGAAATCGGCATGACTTGTTTCTATCGGCATGTAGTCTTGGCGACCAAGAGATGTCTCGCCGATTGGAGTCATCGGTATGACTTGAAGGCTTCGCTATGAAGTCTTGGCGACGAGCATTTGTCTCACCAACGGTGTGGGATGCATTCAGTGTGACTCTTGGCGAAAGGTGAGCTCGGGGTAACCTGGAGACTTCAGCGTGAAGTCTTGGTGATAAGTGTTGGTCTCGCTGACGGGGATGCAACTAAAGTCATTGGTGTAGCTCTCTGTGCCTGGTGAAAGGTCTTGGCGAAGTCAAAAGTCTTTCTGAATTAGCAAGACATGGGCGCTCGGTATGTGGTCTCGGTGAAAGACATAAGTCTTGCTGACTGGTGAATGCAGCGCTCAGGGTGACTTAAGACCTCAGTATTGTTAGGATTTAGGTGTCATCAACCTTGTAAATCCTTTATTTTTATTATTCTCCTAAAGTGTTTTGTACATTTACCCATAAGAGGTGAAACTATTTGACCAACAGTGGTGAAAGAGACTATGTAAATGCAGTGTTACCGTTACCGTTTATCCTTATGGAAAAGGACAAATTAGCTAGGCGTCCCACCTTGGAATCTTCTAAAATAAGGTTGTGGTCAAAATAGGGTGTTGTAAGAGCATCTATGACATGCATGCAAGTTGTCATAAGATGCTATGACAGTATGACAGATTCCCTATGATAGAATATGCTATTTTTAGACCCCAGGCGCCCATGCATAAAAGATGCCTTATGACAGCTATAAGAACATCTGTAAGAGGCTATTTTTGGTATTTTTGACCATTTCAAGGAGGGAGGCATGGGTTTTTCTAGGTGGTATTGCTGCCTATTGTTTGGTGAAACCATGGTGGTTTTCATCCTCACAAATCTCTATAAATTGGGGCCTTGAGCTAGTGTTATTAAGAATTCAATTTTGCAGGGTAACAGGGTGCTGCTGGATTTACAGGGAATGATAAGAGAAGTCTATTGCTGCATGTAATATTGAAGATTATCAGTAATATACTTGCCTCTATTTCGGTGGTGGAGTTTTTTCCCTTCGGGGTTTCTCCATGTAAATCTGTTGTTGCATGTGTTATATTGTTCTATCTCTCTCTCTCATTCTTTCTTCACACTAAGGCTAAGGTTAATCTTCATATTTCAGATTTGCATTCACACATTTAAGTTCATATTGCAAGCTTTCTTCACCTTGTTTTTCAACATTTGGTATCAGAGCTAACGGTTCTATTAAGGAAGGGACGCTTTTCTTTTAGAGTGTTGAAGGTTTTTTGCTGCAGTGGGAGCTTTTGTGTTGTGGGTTTTGCAGATTTGTGAAAGATTGCATACCATGGCCTCCACCTCACATCTAGATATTGAGAAGTTCAATGGAACTGGTTACGAGATGTGGAAGTTGAAAGTGGAGGACCTTCTTGAGGAAAGAGATCAGTGGTTACCAGTTTCAGTTGAAAAGAAGCCATCTACTTCAACCTTGTCAGATGAAGATTGGAATAAGTTAGACAAGAAGGCTCGAGGGACTATTCGGTTGTGTCTCACAATTCTGTCCTCCTGAATGTCTCTTCAGAAGACACAGCATACAAGCTTTGGAGGAAGATAGGTGAAATCTACCAAACTAAGAGTTTGTCTAACAAGTTGTATCTCAAAAGATGTTTGTATTCATTAAAGATGAAGGATGGTGAATCTATTGCTGAACATTTGAATGCTTTTAATTTGATTATAAGTCAGCTTGCATCTATTGATGTTAAAATAGAAGATGAGGATAAATGCATTTTATTGATTTGCTCTTTGCCAGAATCTTGGGAAAATTTAGTTATTGCTATAACAAGTGGTGGTGCAGAACCTAAGTTGGATACTATTATTCCCATACTTCTTTTAGAGGAGATGAGGAGAAAGACCATGCACAGTGGCTCCCAAGATGCCTTGCATGTGCGAGGTAGGCCCAAGGAGAAAGAGCCTAAAGGGGATAAGAAGAAGGATAAGTCTAAAGGATGATCTAAGACCCCTGGAAAGAGCAGAGTGAAGTGTTGGAACTGTGGTAAATGGGGACATGTGAAGAAGGAATGTAGAAACAAGAAAAAGAATGCAGATTCCTCCATGGAAAAGTCCTCTGATAACGGTGATTCTGATGCTTTGATTATTTCAGCTAACACAGTTTGTAATGATGCTTGGCTTATTGATTCAGGTGCTTCCTTCCATATGACTCCTCATAAGGAGTGGTTTTCTACATACAAAGAATATGATGGAGGAGAGGTCTTCATGGGTGATAATAGCTCACAAAAGGTTATTGGTAAAGGAAAGGTAAAGTTGTGTTTCAGTGATGGGAGGGTTAAAACCCTTGATGATGTTTTACATATTCCAGGACTTACAAAAAGTTTAATTTCAGTTTCCAAGTTGAATGATTCTGGGATGCATGTGACATTTGACAAGTCTGGTTGCAGGATGGTAAGGGGAAGTTTGGTGGTTGCTAAAGGATCTCGCAGGGAATTTATTTACGCTACATGCCTCTACTTTTTGTAACTCCTCTTTTGTAACTAGCACTGAAAATGCATGTATGTTGTGGCACCATAGATTGGGTCACATTGGTGAAAAAGGTCTTAGGACCATACTTGATAAGAAACTAGTAGATGGTATTTCTGATTATTCTGTTGGTAAAAATGATTTCTGTGAGGATTGTGTGTTTGGTAAACAAAACAGGTCATCATTTCCTAAAGGAACTAATAAAGCTAATGGATTGTTAGAACTTATTCATTCGGATGTTTGTGGTCCAGTGGATACAGATTCTTTGGGTAGATCTCGTTATTATGTTTCCTTCATTGATGATTACTCAAGATATACTTGGATTTATTTTATGCATTCAAAATCTGAAGTTTTCACCAAATTTAAGGAATTTAAGGCATTGGTTGAAAAGAAAACAGATTATAAGATAAAAGTATTGAGATCTGACAATGGGGGTGAATATTGTTCTAAGGAATTTGATGAGTTTTGCAAACATGCAGGAATTGTTAGGCAAAAGACTACACCTTACACACCCCAACAAAATGGGGTAGCAGAAAGAATGAACCGTACATTAATGGAAAGAGCTAGGAGCATGTTAAGTAGTGCTAAGTTAGACAAATGCTTTTGGGCAGAGGCTTTGGTACTACTTGTTATTTAATTAATAGATCTCCTTGTAAAGCTCTTGTTGATAAAAACTCCTTATGAAATGTGGTTGGGTAAAAAGCCTTCAGTTTCACATTTAAGGGTCTTTGGTTGTGAGGCTTTTGTTCATGTGCCTCAAGAGAAGCGGTCTAAATTGGATCCCAAATCTCATAAATGCATCTTTGTAGGTTATGGTGAAAATGTTAAAGGTTATAAACTTTGGAATCCACTAACACGAAAGATGATATTTTCTAGAGATGTTATTTTCAGGGAATTTAGAGCTAACTCTGAAGATGTGCAACCAAAGGAAAAGTCAAAGATAGTGCATTTTGAAACTAAGCAAGAAGATGCACATGTGGAAGAACAGAGAGATGGACAAGAAGATGGAGAAGAAGAAGAGAGTTCTGACGAATCCGTTGTAACAGAAGAAGTTGAAAACAATGAGGATGAACATGAGGAGGAACCTCTTACTCCACCTTTGAGAAGATCCACAAGACAACGAAATCCAGTTGACAGGTATAGCCCACCTGATTTTCATTGTAAATTTGCTTTGTTATGTACTGATGATGAACCTAGATCTTTCAGGGAGGCTCTCTCTTTAGAAGAATGTGAGTCTTGGATGCAGGCCATGCATGATGAGATGATGTCTTTGAAAAATTGTGACACTTGGGATCTTGTTAGTTTGCCCAAAGGAAGAAAGGCCATTGGTTGTAAGTGGATATATAAAAAGAAGTTTGGTGCAGACGGAAAGTTGGAATGGTACAAGGCCAGATTAGTGGCCAAGGGCTACTCCCAGAGAGAGGGAGTTGATTTTGGTGAAATATTCTCTCCTGTTGCTAAGTTAACCTCTATTAGATTCATTTTATCCATTGCTGCTGCTTATGATTTATAAATAGAACAAATGGATGTTAAAACTACTTTCTTGCATGGGGATCTAGAGGAAGAAATTTATATGCAACAGCCTGACGGTTTTGTTGTGAAAGGAAAAGAACACTTGGTTTGCAGGTTAAAGAGGTCTTTATATGGTTTGAAACAGTCACCTAGGATGTGGTACCAGAAGTTTGATGCATTTGCATTAAGTATGGGTTTTGTTAGAAGTGATGAGGATCACTGTGTTTACTTTAAAGTTATTGATGATCATATACTGATTATTGTCTTATATATGGATGATATGTTGTTCATTGGTAACAATAATGCAATGATTAGGGAACTTAAAACTCAGCTTTCTAGCACATTTGATATGAAAGATTTAGGGGCTGCTAAATATATTCTTGGGATGGAAATCATTAGGGATCGAATTCACAGAAAGCTTTGGTTAAGTCAGAGCAAGTATGTTAACACTATTTTGCAAAGGTTTAATATGCAGGACTGTAAACCAGTAAATATTCCATTTCCTATTGGTACTAAGTTGAGTTTAGACATGTGTCCTAAATTGGATGATGATATTGATGAAATGTCTAAAGTTCCTTATGCTAGTGTTGTCGGTAGTTTAATGTATGCAATGGTTTGTACTAGACCACATATAGCCCAAGCAGTGAGAGTTCTAAGCAGGTTTATGTCTAACCCTGGTACAGAACATTGGACTTTTGCCAAAAGGGTATTCAGATATTTGCAAGGCACTTTTGATTACTGTTTGGTTTATCATGGTACTGACAATATTGATAAGTCATTGGACATACAGGGTTTTGTTGATGCAGATTAAGGTGTGACTTGGATAGTCAAGGTCCACTAGTGGCTATGTGTTTACTTTGTTTGGAGGAGCAGTGAGTTGGATGAGTAAAAGACAACCTACAGTTGCTTTGTCTACCACTGAAGCAGAGTATATGGCTGCTACACATGCCTCTAAGGAGGCATTGGTTACAGAGACTTGGTAATGGTATTGGTTTTGATTGCAGGATAGTGAGGATCGGATGTGATAGTCAGAGTGCCATATGTTTGGCTAAAAATCCTATGTATCATGCTCGTATAAGCATGTTGATGTTCAGTATCACTTTGTGCGAGAAATGGTTGAGAATGGACAAGTCTTGATTGAAAAAGTTGACACTTTGGATAATGTTGCAGATTCTCTTACGAAGCCAATTACCACAGAAAAGTTCTCTTGGTGAAAAAGGCCATGGGCCTTGATCACTATACTTAATTCTATGTAATTGTATCTATATGGGTGTAATTTAAATGTATGATACCAAGGGGAGAATGTTAGGATTTAGGTGTCATCAACCTTGTAAATCCTTTTTTTTATTATTCTCCTAAAGTGTTTTGCAATTTACCCATAAGAGGTGAAACCTGCTTTGACCAACAAAGGTGAAAGAGGACTATGTAAATGCAAAGGTTACATTACCGCTTATCCCATGGAAAAGGACAATTACTAGCTGGCCCCACCTTGGAATCTTCTAAAATAAGGTTGTGGGTCAAAATAGGGTGTTGTAAGAGCATCTATGACATGCATGCAAGTTGTCATAAGATGCTATGACAGTATGACAGATTCCCTATGATAGAATATGCTATTTTTAGACCCCAGGCGCCCATGCATAAAAGATGCCTTATGACAGCTGTAAGAGCATCTATAAGAGGCTATTTTTGGTATTTTTGACCATTTCAAGGAGGGAGGCGTGGGTTTTTCTAGGTGGTATTGCTGCCTATTGTTTGGTGAAACCATGGTGGTTTTCATCCTCACAAATCTCTATAAATTGGGGCTTTGAGCTAGTGTTATTAAGAATTCAATTTTGCAGGATAACAGGGTGCTGCTGGATTTACAGGGAATGATAAGAGAAGTCTATTGCTGCATGTAATATTGAAGATTATCAGTAATATACTTGCCTCTATTTTGGTGGTGGAGTTTTTTCCCTTCGGGGTTTCTCCACATAAATCTGTTGTTGCATGTGTTATATTGTTCTATCTCTCTCTCTCATTCTTTCTTCACACTAAGGCTAAGGTTAATCTTCATATTTCAGATTTGCATTCACACATTTAAGTTCATATTGCAAGCTTTCTTCACCTTGTTTTTCAACAAGTATAAGGTCTTGGAAAAGACGATAAGTCTTTTTGATATGACTCCTGAGCTTGGTGTCTTAGTGAAGATGGAATGTTTGGCTGATAGGAGACTTCAGAGTAGCATGAAGGCATCGGTATTATCTCTTGGCGAAGAGCGATTGTCTTGCCGATGGGAAACCTGATATCAGTATGACTCTTGGTGACTATTTGGGTTTTGGTATGACTTGAAGACTCGATGTGAACTCCTGGCGATAGCGATAGTCTCACTGATGTGCTTACTGAGGCCGATGTAACTTGTAAGCTCAGTGGAACCTCTTGTCGATGAAGAGGACTCTTGGCGACAATGTGTAATCAGGTCTTGTGGCATCGGGGAGACACTTCTAGTGTCTCACCAACATCTGACACAAGCCGATCACTATTGACCAAGTGAAGACTATTAGACGTGGTACGATGTGGAGCAATCCAAGAATAGGATGTGAACCGTTGCGACCATTTCTATGAGGAAGGGAAAAATATACACGAGGAAATGGAAACATCTATGTTTCGATAAGGATGTTGAGCTGGAGGTTGCTATTTTGATAGTTATGATCTTGAACCGATCCATAGAGCCGCATGAGAATGAATGTACATGAATGCATTGGACGTTCTGTAGTGAATGATGTTGACAGGCTGATAAGCCAAGGAGCTGAAGAGCCAAGAGAAAGAGAGAGAATGATAGAGTGAGGACTAAGTGGCTGGCCGAAAGGCCAAAGCCATGAGGTCGAAGCAGAGGAAGAGAAAGGCAGTGTTATGCTGGAATCTCTCTTGATCTCTCTAGGGGTGTTTGCTACCAGTTGTATCCAGATGAACAAGATGTAATCTCTGAAAAGGCTAAGAGCCTAAAATTGTATTGTAACTGATTTGTTGCTGAATAATACAATGGCTCGATCTTTGGAGTATGTGGTTTTTTATCTGAAAGGATTTTCCCCACATAAATCTTTGTGTTCTAGTTTTATGTTTTATCTTTCATCTGTGTTGTTGATTGCTGTTGAATTCACATATGTTTTTCTCAGAAGGATCAATGTGGGAAATAACTGTGTCTATTTCCACTTTAGGACATAGTTGAACGTGTCTTTGAGGTAACCTAATCGAAATGAAAGTTACCGAAGGGACTACTGTATGGAGTTTTCACTAGATACGCTCCCTAGATTTCCTTACAAGTGGTATCAAAGCCTTCTTTTGGTTGTTGGTTCTAGATATTTCTCCTTTGAAGATTTCTTAGCTTGATGGGCCGGAAGAAATCTGGAGGAATGGACTGATGGATTGATCCTTTGATGAGTGGAAGCCTTGTGGTATTTTGAGACATCATGTAGTTTGAAGGATGGTCAAGATGGAAAAAGGAGTTGATCATGTTGTGTTCTGTGTCTCCTGGCTGGTAGAGGTTTAACCTTGAAGTATGAGGTGGATATTTCAGAGTGCTTATGCTAGGTGGTGGTTCCTGGTGTTGGAAGACATTGTTTCCTGTTAACCTCGAATACTTGAAGGCTATGAAGTTAATCATTAGATGATTTGCAAGCTTCTGAAATAGCCTTTCTCTCTTTCTCGAATGCATGTACATGTTGGTGGTTTAGAGTTGGCCTGAAAGGGGTCTGGATTCTCTTGAACTGTTGTTTCCTTTCTAAGGATGTTTTGCACTTGCATGGCTCTGTGGTTTTGCAGGTTTTACATGGTTAAGAAAAAAAAACTTGTGATCATGTGGAGTTGTTGTTAAGCTATTGTCTAGGCATTGGCCTTTTTGGGGTGTTCCTGGATGAGATAGTTGTAGGTTTGCATGCATGCTTGGTGCATGGTTTGAGGAGGTATGTTTTCTTCTCTGCATGGGAGTGTTGGTAAGTGTTTTGTCACTCAACATTCTTGTGGTGGTGTTCCTTGATTATGGTGCTCGTTGTGGACATGTTTGGCAAGTCAGATCTGGTGTGATCTGTTGTTTGAGTCATGTTGTCTACATGGTTATTCTCTTTGATATCTCAGTGATGCAGTTTCCAATGCAATGATGGGTTTGCACAATTCTGTTGAATGGATCTACGAGTTGTGCAATGTTGTGGGCTGTCTTTACCTACATGTTTGCTATGAGACAACTCGAATGTGGACTGTCTATATCCATGAGGTTGATTCATTGTTGGTACAAACTTGTCAGCTGGCCTTGTCTGTGGTCACTTGTGCATTGGTTTGATTGCTTTGAGATGAGAGGATGGATACTTTTGAGTACCTGAATAGTTGGTTATGGGAACCTGTAGCAGGTGGTCATGATGTTTGGAGAGCTCGGGTGTCACTTTTCAGTGGGAGCTCTAGCAGTGACTGTTGTTTCATCACATGGTGGTGAATGGTCTTCTTCAGTGTTGCAGAAGGGTTCTTTCTCTTTTGCATGGACATTACTTGAAGATGTGAAACATCTTGGAACCATGGAGGACGCTTGGAGTCTTTGGCTAAGGTGTTGGTGGTGCTTGACAGGTGATGTTGGTTTTAAGTCTATTTGCTTTATGTCATGGTATACTCTTGGTGCACTGGAGTTTTGGCATTGTGCATTGTACTTGAGACAATGGTGAAGTCACTTGGAGCATGGTATCTCCTAAGGGGATGTGTAGATCATGATGTCATGATGAGTTCCTGATTCAGCTGATTGGAGCTTTGACAGTGGTCTGGAAATTCTTTGTGTATTGAGTGCTTTGATTACTTGCTTGATACTTCGTGTTAGTGCAGTAATGTAGTTGAAGTTTAGCATGAGATGATCAATTTCTAGTACTCATGGATACATGAAGAATAAGAAATTCCGAGAAGCCTTCACCTTGGTTGAATGTGAGTTCAATAAGAGACCTATGAGGAGATTTCTCTTGGATTAGTCATGATGACTTGCATATCCTAAAAGGAGTATTCTCATTCTCACTCTTGGTCTACTCGGTAGCTTATCTGAAAGGTATTTGGCCCATTATATTTTTCAGATGTGTTTTATTAAGTTTACTTTCATGATATGGATCTTGAATTACTGTTTAATGATTCTGGAAGATTCATAGTGGAAGTTGTATAGTTTCTTTAATCTCCTTGTTACTAATGAGAATTGGTAGGAGATATTGTATGGGATGATTTCCTGAAATGGGGAATGAACTAGCTTGATCTTCTTAGAGATGCTTACATCCATGTTGTTTGTTAAATTGGTTTGATCTTGGTGATTCAATGGATGGATGTTGTTAAGGTTTCCTTATGGAATGTGAAGATGATCATTCTTGACACAGCTGGCTATTAGAAGTGTACGTAGAAGGATGTTCTACAAGAAGATGATGTGCAATGTTTCTCTCTGTGGCCGTGAAGGTTTGTGGTGAGAGTTCTTGTGGTAGGTTGTTGCAGGTTGTGCATATCATTGTGGATATTTCCTTGGTACTACATGGTTACATTGTCTATGTGCTGGTATTGGTAGACTTGTTGATGCCTTTGATCTTTCAGATCTGGATTACTCTGGTAGTGGGAGTTCCTATATGTGTCTTGTCTTCTTCGACTGGTTGACACTGAAACTTGTATTTGTTGTTAATGAGTTGATTATGGTTTGGCATAAGTTTACTAATGTTGATACCTGTAAGGTATGTGTGATTGGATGGTATAACACGAGTTGTGGGTGCTATTTTCAATCATGTGGGTTTATCAGTTGGATGGGAGCAGTCTTTCTGATTGTTGTTCTAATTGGTATTATTTATCTTGTTTCTAGACGATGACTTCAATGTTGTGTTCTGTTTGAAGATTTGATGTTGATATTGCTTCTGTATAGCGTTTGAACATAGTGAAGTGGTAGCAGTATCTTGGTGGTGAGATCACTGGGATCTTTTGATTGTGTTCATTGGAATGGTGCTTATTCACCTTGGCTTGTATCTTTCTTCCACATGTGCCATGTTGGAAGATGACAGGATTGTTGCCTGGATGGTGGACATCTTGGATGTTGGAGCTGATTTATTGATGGAGCATGAGAGCATGTTTGAGGTCTATGTGGTTTCCTGGATGGCTATGATTAGTTGCTTCATTGGTCAATGAGTTGTAGTTGGATACTTGGTCTTTATTACAGATTGTCTTGTGGACTGTTATCTGTTGAATCATGTTGATTGGGTGTATTGAGTATTGCGAGGTTTGAAATGGTGGAGCTAGTGTGATCTTAGTTCCTGGTTGCTTTGAAGGTGCCTGTGTGATCTTCGTCAAGTGGGAGATTGTTGGAAAATGTGTCTCAATATCACAGGCTGAATCCTCTAAGAAAGCATGGTCGCTGTGACATTCATGGTGTTTGGCCAACTGACAGTTCAGTAATCTTGTGTTTTGCTCATGTCACTGTGACTTTGATTCTTTCTTGCCGAATGGAACTATCGCTATGACTTGGTGCATTTGCTGTAACCCTTTGCAGAGTGGAAATGTCTCGGCGACAGAAGGGTTTGTTATCAGGTGCTTAGCAGATGTCGGTGTGACCTATGGTGACTGGAGTCATCGATGTAACTTGTTTGCTTCGATATGAATCCTTAGCGATGGAGGGTTCTCTCACTGATATGTTTTCTCCTAGAGCCGTCGGGGTAACTCAAGTGTCTCAGTATATGGTCCTAGCGATAGGGAGATGTCTCATCGATTGTAGTCATTAGGGTGACTTGAACATTTGGGAAGATCTCTTGGCTATTGGGAGATGTCTGGCCGACTGAATACACTTGGAGTAACTCAAAGGGTATCGACATGAAGTCTTGACGATATGTAAAGTCCTGCCGACTTTGCTCGTGGTCATCGGGGAAACTCATATGTATCAGAATGATGTCTCGGCAACGATAGGAAGTCTTTCTGATATTGGCATGACCTTTGGTCTATCTGGCTGATGTGGAAATCAACATGACTTGTTCCTATTGGCATGTAGTCTTGGCAACCAGAAGATGTCTCACTAATTGGAGTCATCGGTATGACTTGAAGGCTTTGCTATGAAGTCTTGGAAATGGGAATTTGTCTCACCGATGGTGTGGGATGCGTTCAATGTGACTCTTGGTGAAAGGTGAGCTCAGGGTAACCTGGAGACTTCGGCTTGAAGTCTTGGCGACAGGTGTTGGTCTCGCTGATGGGGATGCAACTGAAGTCATCAGTGTAGCTCTCCGCACCTGGTGAAAGGTCTTGGCGAAGTCAAAAGTCTTGCCAACTTGGCAAGACATGGGCGCTCAGTATGTGGTCTCGGCGAAAGACATAAGTCTTGCTGACTGGTGAATGCAGTGCTTGGGGTGACTTAAGACCTCGGTATAAGGTCTTGGCGAAGATGATAGGTCTCGCCAACTCTTGAATGTGTTCGGGATGACTCCTGAGCTCGGTGTCTTAGTGAAGATGGAATGTCTGGCTAATAGGAGACTTTGGAGTAACATGGAGGCATCGGTATTATCTCTTGGCAAAGAGCGATTGTCTTGCCGATGGGAAACCTGATATCGGTATGAATCTTGGTGACTATTTGGGTTTCGGTATGACTTGAAGACTCAATGTGAACTCCTGGTGATAGTGATAGTCTCACCGATGTGCTTGCTATGGTTGATGTAACTTGTAAGCTCGGTGGAACCTCTTGTCGATGAAGAGGACTCTTGGTAAAAATGTGTAATCAGGTCTTGTGGCATCGGGGAGACACTTCTAGTGTATCACCGACATGCAACACAAGCTGATCGCTGTTGACCAAGTGAAGACTGTCTGACATGGTACGATGTGGAGCAATCCGAGAATAGGATGTGAACCGTTTCGACCGTTTCTGTGTGGAGGGGAAAAATATACATGAGGAAATGGAAACATCTACGTTTCGATAAGGATGCTGAGCTGGAGGTTGCTATTTTGACAGTTATGATCTTGAACCAATTCACAGAGTCGCATGAGAATGAATGTACATGAATGCATTGGACGTTCTATAGTGAATGATGCTGACGGGCTGAGAAGCCAAGGAGTTGAAGAGCTGAGAGCGAGAGAGAGAATGATAGAGTAAGGATTGAGTGGCTGGACAAAAGGCCAAAGCCATGAGGTCAAAGCATAGGAAGAGAAAGGTAGTGTTATGCTGGAATCTCTCCTGATCTCCCTGGGGGTGTTTGCTACCAATTGTATCCAGATGAACAAGATGTAATCTCTGAAAAGGCTAAGAGCCTGAAATTGTATTGTAACTAATTTGTTGCTGAATAATACAATGGCTCGATCTTTGGAGTGTGGGGTGTTTTATCCGAAAGGATTTTCCCCACGTAAATCTTTGTTCTGGTTTTCTATTTTATCTTTCATTTGTGTTGTTGATTGCTGTTGAATTCACATATGTTTTTCTCAGAAGGATCAATGTGGGAAACAAATGTGTCTGTTTCCACTTTGGGACATAGTTGAACGTGTCTTTGAGGTAACCTAATCAAAATGAAAGTTACCGAAGGCACTACTGTATGGAGTTTTCACTAGATACGCTCCCTAGATTTTCTTACAATTTTTACCTCCCTTGATAATCCCTATAATATTTTGGAATGGGGATATCATTGTCTTCTTGAGTGTGTTGAAATTTCCTTCTTGATATTTTTGTTTTGTATTCTCTTAATCAGTCACCTCTACGACTGTCTATTTGAATGTTTAATGTTACCATGTTACCATCATCATTGTTGAGATACAACCTATTTGTTGTTATCTATGGGGTTTGAATGACACAACAATAATCATCTCCCCTAACTTCATGCTTCTCTTTAAGACGTTATGGATGTCTCTTGTGCAATATGCAAAATCTTAGGCTCTTCCTTCTCTTTCTCTTATTTTCTTCTCCAAACTTTCATAGTTACTTTCTTTTGCTTGATTAGAGTATTTGCTAGTTTGTTATGTTTAGATAATTCCATCAATTTACTTTTACAATAACTTGTTGTATGACCAAGATTATTACACTTATAACAAATGATCTTGTAACCAACTAGAGGAACAAAATAACTATATCTTCTTAAAAATCCAAAAACATCATTTCTTACTTGTGTACTACAATATCTTGCAATGTGACCTAGACAGTTGCATTTATAACATAGTAATTTAATTCTTCTATCTGACAACTCATAAGGACTCTTATTCCATCCAAATTTCCTTGCATGCATCCAACAATCTATTGCTCTATGACCAAATTCATTGCATGAATAACAATAACCATGAAAAGAGTTTTCAAAGTTGGTCATTTGATGTTGTCTTGAATGAAAGGATTTTTGGAACCTGTTCTTGTTGGATTGTGTAGGAGTATTTTCTTTTGTATTCTTGTTTTCAATCTTAGGAGTAGTAGAATGATAGTTTAGATCTATTTTCTTCCTAGGAGTTTCTCTGACCTTAGAACTCTACCCTTTTTCAAAGCCTAAACCAGTAGTATTCTTGTGATATTTTTGCTTGCTCAACATCTCATTTAAGAATTCAATGATCTTTTCAAATTAAAGATTCTTGTGTAGCTTGGAAGATTATTTTTCTAATTCCTTTCTCAAAGAAACTATCTCTGATTCATATCTTTCATAATCAATCTATTTTTCCTTAAACCAGTTGATTTATGAATTCTTCTTGTATTTTCTTAACTTCTACAACTTGTACCTTCAAATCTATGATTAGTTTTTCTACTTCTTCAAGGCCTAAAAGTGTTTTGGCCTTGGAATCCTTTTCTTCTTGAAGTTACAACTCTAATATCTGGTTCTTCTTTCTGAGTTTCTTGATTGTGTAGCTTGGAAGATTATTTTTCTAATTCCTTTCTCAAAGAAACTATCTCTGATTCATATCTTTCATAATCAATCTATTTTTCCTTAAACCAGTTGATTTATGAATTCTTCTTGTATTTTCTTAACTTCTACAACTTGTACCTTCAAATCTATGATTAGTTTTTCTACTTCTTCAAGGCCTAAAAGTGTTTTGGCCTTGGAATCCTTTTCTTCTTGAAGCTACAACTCTAATATCTGGTTCTTCTTTCTGAGTTTCTTGATCTCATCTACGACACAAATGAGTTCACCTTCAAAATCAATTTCACATCCTTCTTCATCATACTCCTATTTATATTCACTTTCTTCAACTTGCTGGTCCTTATTAGAATTATTGTCATATTTATCTTTTTGTTTCTCATTTGAAAACACAACATCAACCATGAATAAAGTTTCTTCTATTTCATCAGTAGTACTATCAAAACCACTATCACTAGTTTTAGAGTGCAAGGCAAAATTCTTTGCAAGATTTATAACACTCTGGCTGTTTGTAAACAAGTAATTTTCAGCCTATTGTTTTCCCAACTCTTCCATGAAAATTTGCAGCCATATCATCTCCTTTACTACCTTTGTTGTAGCAACATACTTTGCCTCCATGGTGGATAAATCAACCACTTTTTGTAACTGAGAAATTCAACTCACTATTGTCCCACCAACTGTAAATACATAACCTATGGTACTCCACTTGGTATCAATATCTCTTGCCAAATTTGAGTCAACATAGCCTTTTAAATCAGTATTAGATCCCCCAAAATATAAACATTTATTGGATGTACCTCTCAAATACCTAAGAATCCATTTTACTATATTCCAATGCTCAACACCGAGATGACTCCTATTCCTATTAACAATTCCTACAACATGTGCAATATCTGGTCTCAAGTGGGCATACCATGTCATACATTAAACTACCTACATCCAAAGCATATGATACCTTGGACAATTTTTCTTCCTCTCGTGTCTTTGGACACATATCCTTAGTCAATTTAACATGACTGGGCAAAGGTGTGCTAACAAATTTTGCATTCTCCATATGAAATCTTTGCAACACTTTTCAACATAATCAACCTAAGATAAAAACAATTTTTTGTTTTTCCTATCTCTTGTAATCTACATACCAAGGATTTGCTTTGCTTCCCCCAAATCCTTCATAGAAAAATAATTTTCTAATTGTTGTTTTAACTCCTTTATGTGATTCATGTTAGACCCCGCTACAAGCATATCATCAACATATAAACATAAAATAATGTATCTATCATCATCTAACCTCTTAAAATAAACACAATGGTCTAAATTACAGTGACTGTAGCCATGCTTAGCCATAAAGCTATCAAATTTAATATACCATTGCCGAGGTACTTGCTTCAAGCCATATAATTTTTTTTTCAATCTGCACACCAATTTCTCCTAACCTTTGACCTCAAATCCTTGTGGATATTCCATGTATATTTCCTCTTCCAAATCACCATGGAGAAAGACTGTTGTAACATCAATTTGTTCTAAATGCAAATCTTTAGCAGCCACAATACTTAAAACAATACGAATAGAAGTCATTTTAACAACTGGAAAAAAAATTTCATCAAAATTAATACCCTTTTTCTATGTGTAACGTAGAAAAAAAGGACCTCTTGCTTGGAATGCGAATAATTCATGATAAATTAGACTTAATGAGGCCTTGATTCAGGTGTTGTGAGGCATTTTATGCATCCACACTAGGTCTTGGACCCTTGCAAATCGAATAACATGCTTTTAACGATGTCTTTTAAAGGTGTTGTAAAGTCTTGTAATGGAATTTCATGCTTTTCTAGACTTAATGAACCCATTTCTCCCTAGTTCAACATTATAAAATGTATTTAAATAAATCCTCACATCAATCTAGAAGGCTTGAAAAATAAACTTAATGTTAAACTAGTTTTGTAATGTGTCTGACACATTCACAATGGTTCTTATGCCTTCCTAGGCTGTGTGGACCACATTTTAGTGCTGTAAAGTGTATTTAATCACACTTTCACATTGAATTATGTGTCCTAATCCCTATTTGATATTCATATCATCATTAATAGGCCCTATTACCCCATATTGTGCATCCCGAGGCTTAAATTGATCAAATACCCAACAAAGTTGCAATTTAAACCTTATTTCCTTATCTCTTGGCATCTTAGCTGCCAAAATGGCCCCTATGGGACCTATTCTCCATCCATGGAGAATCAGTCCCATCTAGGTGGGACCCATTCACCATGGGTGGCAAATGAGTCCCAGGTGCATCCCGAGGCTTAAATTGATCAAATACCCTACAAAGTTGCAGTTTAAACCTTATTTCCTTATCTCCTGGCATCTTAGTTGGCAAAATGGCCCTTGTGGGACCCATTCACCATCCATGGTGAATGAGTCCCATTTGGCCCAATTTTGACCTTTGAGTGGGAAAAAAGTGAAATTCAAGTTTAATCTTACTTCATGTCGGCCTGTGATGAGGTATTAACGGGTAAAATAGGTGAATTGCCTATAAATATAAGTGTTTTAACCCTAATTCATATCTCTTATCATTCATTCATCCATCATTCTTCCATCTCAAGTCAAGCAACTTAGGGTTTCATCATTTCAAGTCACAAAGATATTAATTTTTAGACATTCAAGGGAAAATTCTTCATGTTTTATTGTAGAAATTCAAGATAAAACATCATGGAAAGGTAATCAACTCCATTATTGCATGTGTCATCTCATTGATTCATCATTTTGTTTTAATTACCTAAAAGGGGTTTGACCTTGAGGCAAATCCCCATGCCCTAACATTTAACTTCTCCATCTCTTGTCTTGTGTGTTTGTAGATTTAGAAATCTTGGAAGCTTAGAAGTCATTAAGAATCAAGTTGAAAATTTGTTTAGGTCTTCTCCTCATTATCCAAGTCAAAATATCAACAAAAACTCATCTTCAGACTTAGAGATCAGAGTTTCAGAAGTAGACACCTATAGAGAATCAAAGTGCAAACCAAGAGCTCCAGATTCCACTTTTGAATATTCAAAAATTGAAAAGTGGACTCATTTTCCATGGGTGGTGAATGAGTCCCACTCCAAGGTCAGTTTTTGGTTTTCTGCATTTTTAGATACCCCTTTGTCCAAAACGGGTTCTGGAATAGTTTTGCAGAGCTGGGATTGATTCGCCCAGAATGGTGACTGAGTCCTATCAGGCTTGAAATTCAACATCAACAACATTCCATAATCCATTTCCAATCTCCATACAAATTACAGGTGCACACTTTCAGTTTGGTTCATTTGTGTTTAGTTTTGTTCACATTTCTAGGTGTTTTTGCATTACATAATTTATTTTCTAACAACTTGTATTTCTCTAGTTTTCATTCAATAAATAATATCATTCTTTAGTTTTCTACATTTATTTTATCTAATCGAGGCATATTCCATCCATATTGCATTGACTTTGAGTGTAGACATGGGAATTTTGGCCCTTCTTTCTCCTTTTAGGTGAAAAACCCTAGAAGCATTAGAAAGGATTAGGAAGCCAAAAATCTATGTTAAATTTTGGTGAGCCTTCTTTTAGAACACTTTCTTTTCTACTTTGGAGTCCATCATCATCCTAGCAACAGCTTGAATGCATTAGATTTTGCATTGTTTTGCATTCTAGGATTTCAAAAACTTGCATTAGTGAAAAGGTCATTTAGCTTGCATTTTTGCATAAAATTTCCTTAAAAATTTATGAAATTCTGCATCTCCATCTTAAGTTTGCATCTTACAACATCAAACACATTGAAATCCATTCAAACTTTCTGAAAATTTTGCAAAAAACCAGTACTAGGACTCATTCGCCATGCTGGGCGAATCAGTCCCTGTCCAGATTTTTGACTGACTATTACATCATTAGAAACCTCATTTCTATGCTTCATAAGCCTCCTAGTATCATATAGTATAAGTCTGAAGAATTTCTGGAACATTTTTTTTATGCATTTAGCTCAAAAACATCATTTTAGATTACTCATTCTTCAAATCACTTCAATTGCAAACATTTTTTTTGCATTTGAAAATGGTTCCATTTCTGCAATTTTGCATAACATTGATAAAAGTAATTTTCACTTTTGCATATTCAATGTTTCTATTCATAAATATTTGCATTCATTTGGTAAAAGTACTTTTCATTCTTGCATATACATTGTTTACATTCTTAAGGTGTTACATACATTGGATACGAGTGTTTTGTATCTTTGCCTATACATTGTTCATATTGCTAAAACATTGCATGACATGGTTACATGTGCTTTTCATTCTTATTCAAACAATCCTAGTATCTTACATATGTAAACATGTTAAGACACATTTCCTATCCCCTCCCTATGATAATGTTTTTATGAAAGAGACTACAACTTGGGCCATTCCTAACAATCATACTTTTTCTCATAATATCTCTCCTCTTAGTGACCAAGATATTATAGTAGAAGAATCAATTAATGAGATTTTTGAGAAACCTATTTGTTTCTCTCCTTTTACCTCTCTTAGTGGACAAAACATTCACAACCAACATAACACAACCTTATATGATCATGATATTACAATTTCTTTTTCTCCTAGCATCTCTCCTTGTTGTGAAGATGATACTTTGATGATAGAAAACCTATTTTCTGAAGATCATGCGAATCTTAGTTGTCCCCCTTCACCTCACAAAATTCTTCTTAAACAAGATGATACAACCATAGGTAATCATGACAACAACATTTTTCCTTCTCCTAGTATCTCTCCTAGTTGTGAAGAAGATACTTTGTTGTTAGGAAACACAATTGATGATGGTCATGAGAATCTTCATTGTCCCTCTTCACTTTATAAAACCTTTCTTGGGCAAGATAATTCAACCATTGAGCATTCTCCTACTCATGAAGAAGTCCTTTTCAAAGAACCAACCTTAGAATGTCAAGAAAATTTAGTTTGTAGTTCTTCTAAAAACCCTCCTCCTAGGAAGGACATCATGATGCAAGACAAGAACCACAATAATGATACAGACTCTCACTTGTTAAGGGTTGTTAACATTATTCAACCTCAACTCATCCTTTACCCCCCTTCACATAAACCTCCACCTCAAAACAAATCCAAACTTGTCCTCTACCCACCTAAGAATAATGTCTCGCAGCAGCTGAGTTATAATACTGTTGCTCATACATATAACACTTGAAATAATCTGCAACTGCTACAACCAACCCCAACACCATTACCTTTTCCAAATCCTCTCCCCCTAGACCTATCTTTCCAGGTCTTCCTAGTGGAAAGGAGTACAATATTGTTGAACAACTAAAGAATACTCCTGCTAAAATTTCATCATGGGACCTTATGCAAGCCTCCCCTCACTATCACAACATGATCCAATCAGCCTTGGAACAAGTTCCTGTCCCTTCTAATACACCACCAACTAACATAGAAGCCATGATCCAAGGAATAAATGTTGAATTTTTTTTCCATCAATGTGAACTCTCCCCTTTGGAAGTGCAAAAACAAAATGAAGCTTTTATGATCATTGCTCAATACAATTGAATAGGGACAAATCGAACCCTTATTGATAATGGTTCTTCCCTTAATGTGTGTAGTGTGAATCTCCTTGATAGATTGTGTGTCGACAAGTCACAAATAATACTTGATTCT
>VDFB02038396.1:0-38198 GCA_007258455.2 Sequoia sempervirens
TGGAGCATCATTTCCCACTTTTGAGGCCATAAACCATTACTGAAAAAAGATTGAGAAGAGGAAGAATGAATGTACCAGTTGCCTATGAAAACTGAAATGAACCTCTCAAAATTTGATTTTAGGAAAATCATAATGCAATGAACTGAACAGTTGCTGCAATACTGAAAATCAACATCCATAATAGAACAATTGCTCATGGCCAAGGCTGAAAACATCTTCTCAAGAAACTCCAAACCAACATTAAACCATCCTTTGTTCGAAATATCTCTCCAATTCACCAGTTGATGAGAAAAAAGAACCTTCAAATGATTGGCGAAGATGGGGACATCATCAAAGGATCTGAAAATTAAATTCTTATCTCTCCAAAGATTCCTCTTTCTACTTGTAACAATCTCCATCAAGCCATATTGAGGATTCCAAACATGGATACTCAACTGAAAATGTTCTCCAATGCATCTGAAATAGTACACAACACTTCTGCAAGTACTAATCCAGGCAAAATGCAAACTCAAGAATTTAGAGTCTTCTTTGATAAACCCATGTAGCCCACCCATGAAAACATCAACATTAATGGAGCGCAAAACAAAAGTTGTCCTCAATTCCCATTCCCTTAAAGGACTAGGATGAGCCAAAATATCACTCAACTCAAGAGATAGATTGTTAAGAAAGTAAATAATTTGTTTAGGTTCAACTTTCTCCCAAACTTCATGAGTAATAAGTCTAGAATCTTCACTCGTTGCTGTTGCAATGGAGTGACCAGCAGCTACCACCAAATCAAGAATGAAAGACTCAACATTAGAGTTCAAAGAAATCTGCAAACAAGAGTAGGAACAACTGCTGCAATATTGAAAATCCACATTCATCTTGACCAAATTGCTCGAACACAAGGGTGGAAACACCCACTCTAAGAGTTCCATTACAGCAAAGAACCATTCTTTGCTCAAAATTTCTCTCCAATCCATTTGTTGGTAAACAAATGGAATCATCAAGTGGCTGATAAGAAAGGAAAAAACACCATTAATTTTGAAAGTTTGATTCTTATCCCTCCAATGAAGCTTCCTACCATACCCCAAAAGATTTTTCACAACAAATTCCTGAGTACCAATCAACTCCAATTGCACACCCAAAAAATTATTGACTTCTTTGGTAAACCATTGAAGTCTATCCAAGAAAGCTTCAAAAACAAGGGATCCTGAAACAAACATCGTCTTCACATCCTTCTCCCAAGACAAGATAGTGTGAGCATTACTCAATCCAAAAGATAAACTGTTAGGCATGTAAACAATATGTCTTACCAAAACATGTTTTAACACCTTGGTGTCAAAGATGGAGAAGTCGTTATGAATCAACACTTCCCATATGGAGACTGAATTCTCTAAACCTCTTATGCATTCACTTACAAGCAAGCTTGGAGGATTATCAATCACAGAATATATCTCGTCCCTACATTCTCTGAGAAGTTTGAAATCAACTAGCTGGTCTCCTACCTCCATTACACCCAACTGAACATTCGCTAACATGCACTTTGTTGATTCAAGCTCATGGCTGCAAGCTATCCCTTCTTGAGGCAAGTTCTCTTCCCAACTCAAGAGTTCACACTCTTGATTTACCTTCCAATTACCATCATCTTCATGAATCTCCTTAAAATTAAGCAAGGTTTCATCATTATGGAGTTCATTAATGCCTTCAACTATTTGCTTGATCTCCATAATCCTTGTATCAGCTTCTTGTCCTTCAAGTGTGGCTGCAATAGGAATTTGATTTTCTCCCTTGCATAAAGAGTGATGAGCTAAGGAAAGATCAAGGTAAAGACGATCAACTTCTTTCTCCTTCTCTTGGTAGGCATCATAGGTCTCTTCTGCAAACTTAATGGCATTATCCCTATCTGACAGTAAATGCAAATAATCTATCTTTAATGATTCCAATGCTTCTTTGGTAGTTTGCAACTTGGAAAGAGTGACTCCTTTAACTCCATTTTGTCTCTCTTCAAACTGTGACTTCCAGTAGAGTTCTTCAACAAAATTGTGTGTGCTATCAAATCTTGATAATGCTTTAACAATTTTCTCTTCTGAAACCATTAAGTTATCCTTCAAAACTTGCAGCTCTTTAGGACCATGATCAAAATCAGCAAAGAAGCTTTGCTCATCAAACATCAACTTTTCTGATTTATTTTCTTTGACTTGATTCTCAAAATCAGCTTCCTTCCTAACAGCAATATTTTCAAACAATGAATCATTATTGATTGATTCTCTTAAAGTCTTGGTAGCAACATACTCTGCTTTAGTGGCTACTACTACCTCAAAGGAATCTTTATGGAGCTTTGCCAAACAAGCTTCTTCATCAAAGACAACGTCTTCTCCAATGACTTCATAGCTTGCAATACAAAATGAATTTTGAACTTTATCAGGATCAAAGGGAAATTTATCCCACTCAAGTTCTTTAACATACCTTGGTGCCATCTCACCAGGATCCCAAATGCAAAAGGGTTGATTGTAATGATCAACAGGAACAAGATCTTCATGCTCCTCTTGGATTGTTGACTCATTGAATGAGTCACTCCTCATTCCATTCAAACTGAAATCTTCATCAGTAACTTCCTCCAAGAGCTTAGTTTGATGATCAAGCTCAATACCGCCTTCGCCACCGTCATCATACTGGAAATAAGAGTCATCAAAGCTGGCTGCTTTGATTAATTTATCATTTTTATCTTCAACAAACCCATCATGAATAGATATGTTGCTGATTTTATCATTAACATCCACATACATACCAAAGAAATCTTCTTGGTCACTTGTCATAAATTCTTCATATGTATTCAAAATTGATGTTGCCTCCCTGCACTCACCCTCAGCATGTGCGGACAACTGCATATCAATAGGTATTTCTTGAGAAACAACCTTACAATCATTGAGAAACAATATTTTATTTCCGACTTCTGCATTAATGACTACCTCATTTTTCTGCTCTATCTTCCTCATGTGTGGCTTCAATTTTCTCTCACACTGAATGAACAAATCTCTAATCAACATACCAGCAGTAGAGGAATCCTTTCCTTCTTGTTCATGAATGTTTAACAGAAAAGTTAAGACGGATTTTGGAATGTCATCCATCTCATTGATAGTTAAAATTAAAATGCTTCTCATTACTGCAACTACATCCTCTTCTTGTTCACTCCAAGTTGAAATGAAGAGGTAATGGATCAAATAATATATTTGATCTTGCATACCCAATTCAACCAGCAAAATACTTGTTTTGAGTTCAGAAAAGATCTTCAATATAGTAGCTCTTCTGGAGTACTGATTGCTATCAATTTCATCAAGGTCTTGAAAACTTTCCACTATCATATTTAATATGGTCTTCATAGTTTCGTCATCATAGGGCAATTGGGGAATTACAATTCTTATTATCTCCATGAAACAGGAAGAAATCAGTAGCTTGGTTTCTTCATCAGGATGCCCCAACCAATAGGGCTGATTCAAAAAATTCACTGTAGGAGCTAGTGCCAACTCCATTTTCTCTAAAGGTGATTGCTTCACTTGTCTCAAACATTGTTCTAACAAATGAAGAATGTTTTGTTCATCTTCTCTTGACTGAAATTCTTTACCAAGTCTCTTTCCAGCCATAAAGAGAGTCTCTGCCAACTTCATTTCTTCATCATTAGCCATGCCTAACTGCCAACTTCTGGATACCACAAGGAGCTGAACTAAAATCTGCTCTGACTAGCGGTGTAGTACCGGAGATCTTTGTCACTCATCTGATACACAACTACAAATTTGCCACAGGATGGCAGGGTCTTCTGCTCTGATATTGTTTACGGAGTATGGCAGCCTCATGTTCACATTGCCTCTTGAACCGGCATTCTTTCGAAGCCACAATCAAATCTGACTTCTCACGATTCCTGGACCTCAAAAAATGCAACATCTTAAGAACTTCTGAAAGCTAAACTGAACTTAGGTGAAGAATCTGATTTCTCTATCACTCATCTGTCAACTGACTCTGTCTTATTCACAGGATGGCAAGATCTTGGCTCTGATACCACTGAAATATGCTAACCAATTTTTTCGATGAAGTAACACAACATAACCATCACTTAACCAACTTGATTAGCGTTAGCTTCAATAGAAAACCAAACTTGAAAAGAACTCACACCAAGAATGCACACTCAATCCCAATGAGGAATAGGTGTTGTCATATGGTGGAGAAGCTAAATGAAAAATACTTGAAAGAAACTACTCAACGTCAAGAATGTGCACTCAAGATCCCACTGAGGGCGAGGTGCTAACATATGACGGAGTGTTGAATTGAAACTAGAAATGAATAGGCGGATAACCAGCCATGAAGAGCATTTCCACACTACCACCAAACAGCGGGGGGAAAAGATTACAATTAAAACAATTCGTCCGCTGCGGCGGGCATCCACAGAGTTGTGGGGATTCACCACTTGAGAGTGGGTATAAGAGTAATACAAATCCAATTATCCACACTGGCGGTAAACCATCCAGGGGTACTAATGTGAAATTAAAGAAAGAATTGCAGCAATAAAGGACTGAAACAGTACTACTGTTTACAGTCTTACAATATGGAAAAAAGAGCTGCAAATTACATGAAAATTACAATAGATTCAATGTACCATGATACTGGATGATTCCATGTTAGACATCAACAATAAATGATGAAGAAAGGACTGAATATTCAAACTTAAACAAGTCTGATGTAAAATAACAATTCTGGAAATTCTGATCAGCAACTGTGAAATTCAAAGAAATATTCACAACTCACTCAAAATACCTCCGTTTTGTGTGAAACGAAAACCAATGAGCTGCTGGAAGATAGGCGCCCAACATTAGATGAAGAAACAGCAACAAAACTCGTAATTTAATTCTTACACGAATCCCAATGCAGCAAGAATGGTACGGCCTTCATGAGGGGCGATTTTGACAAGTAAAAATCAACAACTCAAAATTAAAATCTGAAACTCTTCAAAGATGGTCGCCTTGGGTGTAGGAATGGATTGGAAAAGTACCCACAAGCAAATTAAATTCACACAAAAAGCTGTATGCAAAAACCACTTTCAGCTGTGACTGCATCAGCAACTTCAAAACTGGAAATATCATTAAAAACTTCAACTGTTGAGCCCAAACTGCTAGTCTGATTTGAGAAGCAGCAAATGTCCAACTAGGTGTTGTATTTCAAACACGAAATTGGATTGGAACTAGGAGGTAAGCATCCCTCGAAGTATTAAACAAGTTGTCATTTCGACAACATAACATTAGCATAAAAATATTCCCTCCAATGCTGAAGCAAAGCATTCATTTTATAGAAGAGTAGAAGACTCTTCAATTCCTCAAGGAAGGACGCCAAAAGTCACATGAGACTCTTCAAATTTCCAGAAACCTTCCAACTTCTCAAAAGGTGTCCACTTTATCAAGGCACAAATAAACTTTATTTTTAAAAGAATATCTTCAAGAAAAGGCGTCCACTTTTCCCAAGGCATTAAAAGACTTTAAATATTAAATTTATCCTCCATGATGACGTCCCCCTTCATGACCACGTTTTAAGAACAACTTAAAGTTAATGAACTAGGCCAAGGGGTCAACTTGAAATTAAAACATTAATGCCTTGAAATATATTATTTCACCAAAATAATGCTTTTTAAAGCCAAAATCAAACCCAAGCAACTGTTCCAACTGAAAATGACTTAATGAAGGATGACAACTGAACCACTGCCAAAATTAGTATTTACTAAAAATAGTAAATACCTAGAAATGCCACAAACCTCCAAGCAAGGAAACCCTAATTTCACTTTTGATCAACCTACGGATTTCCGGAAATAGGCTATCAGTCAAAGAAGAGCGTATGGCCAAAATGGGGACATTACAGTTACTAATGATCAGCTTCCATAGGTACCATCTGGCAAATCAGCTGCCAAGATTTGGGAGCACTTGAAAACCTTGCATGAGACCTCTGACAAGAGCCGTACATTCTTTCTGAAGAACCAGTTGTTCTCTATCATGATGGATGAGAGAATGTCCTTACAGGAGCATCTAACAAAGATTCAGGACATCCGTGATCAATTGGAGGCGATTGGTCGGAAGATGGAGGAAGAAGACATGGTAGTAGTCACCTTGAAAAGTCTATTGGAGTCCTATGAGCACTTTGTTGAAACCCTCATTATTACATCCACTAATGTTGATTTGAAGTTTCCAGAGCTTTGTACTATCCTCTTGTAGTAGGACCACTGGACACAACAGTTTGGTAGTAGTGCCTCATCGCCCTCTACAAAACAAGCTTTTGCAACTAAAATTCAGCCTAAGAACAAAGGGAAAGGTCGGCCTTCGCAACAAAAAGGCTCAAGTCAACCTCCGGGCAGCCCTAAGAAAAAGAACATTCAGTGTAATTACTACCACAAGTATGGTCATATGAAGAAGGATTGTCGTTAGTGTTTGGCTTCTGAACAAAAGAAGCAGGGAGGGTCTCAACAGAAAGCGAATGTTGTCGAGCACACTAAGCAGAAGGAATCTGCCTTTTATGCTTTTATGGCTAAACGGCCTACAAATCATGTGAAGTCCTTTGCATGGTACATTGATTCAGGTGCTTTGTGACACTTCACACATCAGCGTGACTGGTTCACATACTTCTCTCCTTTCACTGACTTAGTTATTTTTGGAGGAGGTGAAGAGTACACAGTTGTCGGTAAGGGCATTGTTTAGATTCAGTCTAGTGGGAGGAATCTCATTTTCTTCAATGTATACTACGTTCCTGACATGGAACTAAACCTTCTCTTAGTTAGTTAGATTACGCAACACTCTCCTCAGTTGGATGTGGTATTCAGTACACACAAATGTTCCATTGTTGATCGGAAGAATCGCACCACAATGGTTGATTGATAGGATGGGGTTGGATGAGGCACTCACCGCCCCATGCTCTGAGTCCTTGCTCCTAATAACTCCTAGGTGTCTCTTCCACCTTGTCCTAGTGGTCCTGCCTCAGGTTTAGGTGCCATTGCTTCTACTGACCAACCCCACTATCACCATGCTTTCCTTCTACCAAGTCATCCTTGGTGCTTCGCCACATACCCTCCGTTGACCCTTAATCTTCCTAAAGGCCAATTTCTCTCTACACTTAACTTGATTCTTGCAGGGATGTGTAGACATTGTAATTGCTCCAAGATGATCAAACTAGGGTTCCTGTTCCAACACAAGACTCCAACTAACCATCGCTTTCACAAAAGTCCCTTCTAGGGTTTGAAAAGGCTACAAGCCTAGAGCCCCAATTAGGCCTCTGAACAGAGCTAAAATGCAATTTTCTTCTAAACCCACCAAAGGACCTAATTTCTTTATTTAGGGTTTGCGTTTCACATGCCTACACCTCAAGGATTTTCAGGGTTTCAAACCTGCACAACCCTTACACTGCTCAAACACAAAAAAGGTTAAAAACCTAGGGTTTCCTAGCTTTTCAATGCTGTTTTCAGACTGTTAAAAAGTTCTCACTCCAAATTAATTGGTGGAGCCTCCCCCTGATCACCATGCATTGCCAGGACCTCCAACAAAATTCTCCAAAAAGAATTTCTCCAAGATCTCAATTCCCCTACAAGATATGAGTCTTTTTCTCACTGCCTTCCCTAGCCAGACCCTGCCTGGCTCGCCTAGGGCAAAGCTTGCTAGCACTTCTAGAACTCCCACAAACTCTACAAACTACCATATTTACACTAAGGGAGCCTAGACACTATTCCCAAAGGGCCGTACAATTTGTACGGTGGGAGAGTGCTCTAGGACTCCATTCTCTCAAAACTGCCTGATACAGGCCAGAAAAAGACAGTAATCAAACTATGTACAAATAAAAGATGGAAACAATCTACAAAATCAAAAGGATGGCACTAAAAGCTTGCTGATATTCTTTCCCATTCTACAAACACAATACTTGATGAAATTTTATTCCATTAAGCCGCAGTTTAAATGCAAAGATCGGGAAAGCTGCCTCCTGGTATTTGTTTCGTAATATTACAAAATTTTACCAAAGCTAAAACCTCAACCCTATTCCATGGTGAGGCATGCCTTAAATAAGCCGTAAAACAATTGAAGATGTAGGTGAAGACCTTTGGATGACCCTAATGGTGAGATTATAAAACCCTGGTTTTCCAACTCCTTGCCAACTTTTGTGCTTCAGCAGATGGTGTTATAGCCCTATCTAACTCTTATGTCTTTCCAACAGATCAAAAACATCCCTAAGCACCCAACACAATGGTCAACATGACCTTATGAAAAACAAAACCAAAATTAACCCTCTAGGTTTCTTCTTTACCTAAGAAATTGCCAGTTGCTCCTTAGGTGCTCCTGCACCATTCTCCCCCTCTCAGCTCAAACACTAAGGATTGGAAGGAGAGAGCAATGACAGGTCAATGCCAAGCTTCTTAAACTGATCTTCGTGTACCCATGTAGCTTCTGATTCAGGCTTGTTCTTCCACTTGATAAGGTGCTCCATGTACACCTTGTTCCTTGTAGACTTTTGCACTCTTGACTCCAAGATCTGCTCTGCCTGAGGCTTATCTTGAGTAGGTAGGGGTACATTACTGATGTCTTTGAAGATCTCCTGACTGTTCTGAGCCTCATCACTGACTGTTCCCTTATACTTGATCAAATCAGCAATGTTGAAAACTGGTGAGATTCCTAGATCAGTAGGTAACTCCACCTTGTATGCATTTGTGCCATACTTGGCCAATATCTTACAGGGACCCACTCTCTTCATCTGCAACTTGGTTGACATTCCCTTCTGCAACCTTGATTTGTTAAGGTGGACCATAACATAGTCCCCTACTTGAAATTGCACATCTTTCCTTTACATATCTGCCTTCTCCTTCACTTTTTGTGTAGCCTCAGTGACTGTCCTCTTGACCTGCTCCTGAATCTTCTTCATGGTCTGACTGAAGTCTTCTGCATGTCCACTCCTATTCTCCATAGATCCAAGGTCTTTGAGCTCACAAATGCCTCTTGGGTGCATTCCATACACAACTTCAAATGGACTCTTCCCTGTGGTTCTGTTTACACTGTCACTATAGGCATATTCAGCTTGGGAAATAACCATATCCCATGTTTGTCCATATTCTTTAGTTAAGCACCTTAAAAGATTACCAAGCACCCTGTTAACTACCTCTGTTTGACCATCAGTCTGAGGATGGTAAGCTGATCCAAATGACATATTAGTACCCAATCTGCTCAATAGAGTCTTCCAAAAGTGACTCATGAACTTCACATCTCTGTCAGAAACAATGCTCAAAGGTAAGCCATGGATCCTTACAACCTCCTTGAAGAAAAGGTGAGCTATGTAGCTAGCATCATGAGTAGTTTTGCAGGGAATAAAATGACTCATCTTGCTAAATCTGTCTACCACAACATAAACACTGTCAAAACCAGTCTTGGTCTTAGGAAGGCCTACCACAAAATCCATGCTCACACACTCCCATGGTCTGTTAGGAATGGGCAGGGGTTGATATAAACCAGCATTGCTAGCTCCTCCCTTAGCTTTAATACACACAACACATTGTTCCACATACCTTCTAACATCTCTTGCCAACTTAGGCCAATAATAGAACCTTTGTACTAGCTCTAAAGTCTTATTGATACCAAAATGCCCACTAAGACTGCCATTATGCTTTTCTTGAATTAGATTTTCCTTCATTGATCCTCTTAGAACACATAACTGATTGCCCTTAAACAACAACCCACTTTGCAAGGTATACTCAGAATATTGGCTATGGAAATGGTTCTCAAAGTTAGAACATACCTTATAGGCCTCTGAAAAGTCTTCATCCTCTCCATATAGATCCTTGAAACTCTCTATGCCAATGCTCTTGAGCTGTATCTCTTGCACTGTCAACAACCTTCTGCTTAATGCATCTGCCACCTTGTTCATTTGTCCTTTCTTGTGCTTGATGGTAAAAGTAAAAGCTTGGATGTATTCCATCCATTTCAAATGCCTATTACTCAGCTTCTCTTGAGTGTTGATAAAACTAAGTGCCTGATTGTCAGTAAAAACCACAAACTCCTTGGGTAGAAGGTAATGCCTCCATTTCCTAAGTGACTAAACCAAAGCATAAAGTTTCAAGTCATAGGTTGAATATTTCTTCTTTGCTTCATTGAGCTTCTCACTAAAGAAGGCTATAGGCTTGCCCTCTTGACTTAGCACTCCTCCTACTGTCACTCCACTTGCATCACATTCAACGGTGAACAACTTGTCAAAGCTAGGTAATAAGAGAATTGGTTGAGTTGCCACTTCTTGTGTCAGTTTCTCAAACCCTTTCTCAGCTTTTTGTGTCCACACAAACTTAGTTTTCAAACCACCCTTGATTGTGTCTAGAACTGGTGCACATATACCACTAAAGTTCGTTATGAATTTTCTATAGAATTGGGCCAATCCATGAAAACTCTTTACCTCTATCCCTGTGGTTGGTGTAGGCCAGTTTAGGATGGCTTCCACCTTGCTTGGATCCATCTTTAATGAGCCTTTGGACACAACAAAACCCAAATAGACCAGCTCTTGCTTGAAGAACTCACATTTCTCAAGATTGATTTCCAACTTCTCCTCTTGCAACCTTTTAAGAACCATCTCCACATGCTTCAAGTGTTCTTCTGCTGTCTTGCTAAAAATGAGTATATCATCAAGATACACTACCACAAATATTCCTGTGAAATCCTTAAGTACTTCATTCATGAGTCTCATGAATGTGCCAGGGGCATTTGAGAGGCCAAATGGCATCACTTTCCACTCATATAATCCATCATTTGTCTTAAAAGCTGTCTTCCACTCATCACCATCCTTAATTCTGATCTGATGGTATCCACTCTTGAGGTCCAACTTGGTGAAATACTGTGCTCCTCCAAGGCAATCCATTAAGTCTTCAATTCTAGGAATAGGAAACCTATACCTAATGGTGATCCTATTTATTGCCCTAGAATCAGTACAAAGTCTCCACTTACCTCCCTTCTTGGTTGCTAAAACCACTGGCACTGCACAAGGGCTGATGCTCTTTTGAATCAATCCTTGATCCAATAATTCTTGCACTTGCCTAGCTACCTCTAGGTTTTGCTCAGGTGTAAGTTTGTATGCTGCTTTGTTAGGCAATGAGGCTCCAGGTATGAAGTCAATTTGATGACTTATGGCTCTCTTTGGTGGTAGAGTTGCAGGTGTACCATCACTAACTATGCTCTTGTACTCATCAAGCAACCTTTGGACTGCTTCTGGTAGGACTGTCTTTTCAGCCTTGTCTTCTTCTTTAGGTTGCAACACAACCACATATCCTTCATTCCCTTGGTGTAGGTCCTTAAGGAACTCTTTACCACTGCTCAACATGATGTTAGGTGTCTTGGACTGTCCATCTGCTTCTGACAGTGACTGCAGCTTGAAGGTTCTTCCATCTTTTTTTGAATGAAATAGTATTCTCCTTCCCATCATAAATAGCACTTCTGTCATATTGCCATGGTCTGCCCAGTAGTAGATGGCATGCATCCTTGGGTAATACATCACAAACTAACTTGTCTTTATAACCTCCAATGGAGAACTCCACCGTTACTTGCTCATTCACCAAAACACTCTGCCCTTTGTTCAACCATGTGACCTTGTAGGGGTTAGTGTGAGTTACCTTCTCCAATTTTAGTTTTGCTACTGCCTTCTCTGAGATTATATTATCTGTTGAACTTGAGTCTACTATGACCTTGCATACTTTTCCAAGTATCTTGCACCTTACTCTAAATAGAGCTCTTCTTTGTTTTGGTTCCTCTTTAACCGGTTGTCTGATCAAAACCCTGTTAAACATCAGATTCTCTCCTACCTCAGATTCAATATGACTAACCTCAGATGCTTTGGGACTCATGGTGTCCTCTTGTGCATAGGCCACTCTCTTTTCATTGCTTGATGAGGAAGCTTTCTCCGAGCACCTATAAGCAGGGTGACCTATTTGATTACAATGATAACACTTCATGTTTGCAAAATAAGAATTGCTTCTACCTGCTCCTCTTCCTCTGTTTGAACCTCCTTGAGGTCCTCTTCCTCTGTTAAATCCACCTCTGGAAGATGTTTCACCTCCATGCTCAGTGAGTTTTGATTCCCCTTGATTTCTTTGGTCACTGCCTCTACCTTGGTAGCCACCACACTGTCCTCTTTGATCTCTTTGATCTCTGCCTTTGCCTCTGCCCTTAGAAGCCTGATCTTGCTTCCTCTTGTTCCTTTCCTCAATCTTGATAGCCAGCTGATAACATTGGTGTACTGTCTTGGGACTTAGTAGAGCCATCTCCTCTTGAATGTTCCATTTCAAGCCATTAAGGTACCTAGCCACCTTGAGACTCTCATCCTCTGTCACATTAGATCTTATGCAAAGTTTTTGAAACTCCTCAGTGTAAGTGTTTACATCTTGGTCTTTCTGCCTCAGACTTTGCCTCTTCTTGTGCAATTGAATCTCAGTCATCTGGCATGTAGGCTTCCTTCACCTTGGCAACCATTCCTTTCCAAGTTGATATGGGCTGTTTGCCTTCTTTTTCCCTTTCTGTTTGAATGAACTTCCACCATGTCAAGGCTGATCCTCTCAATCTTGATTTAGCAACCTTCACCTTCTGTGCTTCAGTGATTCCATCACATTCAAAATGATTCTCCATACCTTCTATCCAGTCCATGACTAGATCAGCTTCCATCGTTCCACTAAAAAGTGGTATACCTTCAAGTGCTTTCCCACTCAAAGCTTTCAATGCCTTCAAGAAAGGCTCCTCCTTCAAAACAGGGTCAAGTTCAGGGGTCTTATCTTCCTCTGCAACCTCTTCTTCTTTTGGTATTCTTCCCTCAAACTGTGCACTCCTCACTGCTGCCTCAAGTTGGGCTATTCTTTCCCTCAATAGCCTATTGTCTTCTTCTTGTCCTTCAACCATCTTAGCCAGTTCTGCATTGGTCACCATGGTGGAAGAATCACTAGACTCAACCTCTGACATATAAAATGCTTCCCAAATCTTTCACTTCTCTGATACCAATCTGATAGGATGGGGTTGGATGAGGCACTTACTGCCCCATGCTCTGAGTCCTTGCTCCTAAGAACTCCTAGGTGTCTCTTCCACCTTGTCCTAGTGGTCCTGCCTCAGGTTTAGGTGCCACTGCTTCTACTGACCAACCCCACTATCACCATGCTTTCCTTCTACCAAGTCATCCTTGGTGCTTCGCTACATACTCTCCACTGACCCTTAATCTTCCTAAAGGCCAATTTCTCTCTACACTTAACTTGATTCTTGCAGGGGTGTGTAGACGTTGTAATTGCTCCAAGATGATCAAACTAGGGTTCCTGTTCCAACACAAGACTCCAACTAACCATCGCTTTCACAAAAGTCCCTTCTAGGGTTTGAAAAGGCTACAAGCCTAAAGCCCCAATTAGGCCTCTGAACAAAGCTAAAATGCAATTTTCTTCTAAACCCACCAAAGGAACTAACTTCTTTATTTAGGGTTTGTGTTTCACATGCCTACACCTCAAGGATTTTTAGGGTTTCAAACCTGCACAACCCTTACACTGCTCAAACACAAAAATGGTTAAAAACCTAGGGTTTCCTAGCTTTTCAATGCTGTTTTCAAACTGTTAAAAAGTTCACTCCAAATTAATTGGTGGAGCCTCCCCCTGATCACCATGCATTGCCAGGACCTCCAACAAAATTCTCCAAAAAGAATTTCTCCAAGATCTCAATTCCCCTGCAAGATATGAGTCTTTTTCTCACTGCCTTCCCTAGCCGGACCCTGCCTGGCTCGCCTAGGGCAAAGCTTGCTAGCACTTCTAGAACTCCCACAAACTCTACAAACTACCATATTTACACTAAGGGAGCCTAGACACTATTCCCAAAGGGCCGTACAATTTGTACGGTGGGAGAGTGCTCTAGGACTCCATTCTCTCAAAACTGCTTGATACAGGCCAGAAAAAGACAGTAATCAAACTATGTACAAATAAAAGATGGAAACAATCTACAAAATCAAAAGGATGGCACACTAAGCTTGCACAATGTTCACACTACATTCTACAAACACAATAACAGTAAATTTTATTCCATTAAAGCACAGTTTAAATGCAAAGATCAGGAAACTGCCTCACAGAACGCTGTTTCCTTCAATATTACAAAATTTTACCAAAACGCTAAAACCTCCAACCCTATTCCATGGTCGAGGCATGCCTTAAATAGGCCATCAAAACAATTGAGATGCTTGGGTCGAGCCTTTGGATGACCTAATGGTAAAAGTTATAAAACCCCCTGTGTTTTCCAACTCCTTGCCAACTTTTGACAACCTAGCAAGATGGTGTTGTAAACCTATCTAACTCTTGTCAACTTCTTTCCAACAGATCAAAAACATCCCCAAGCACCCAACACAATGGTCAACATGACCTTATGAAAAACAAAACCAAAATTAACCCTCTAGGTTTCTTCTTTACCTAAGAAATTGCCAGTTGCTCCTTAGGTGCTCCTGCACCATTGATGGTATTGAGGATCATGGTCTATACAAAATTGTGGATACAAGAGATTCTCTAGAGTTAGCCATGGCAGCCAGAAACTCTGCTATTACCAATCTTTGGCATCAGCGGTATGGGCACTTAAATGTGCACTATGTCTCTTAGCTAGCTTGGGAGGGATTGTAGTTGGTTTACTTGACATCCAAACTCAGCATCATGGTGTTTGTGGAGCTTGTCAGGATGGGAAGTAGCACAGGACACCGTTCACGGATTGTGACTCATAGCGAGCCTCTAAGGTACTACAGTTGGTTCACACTGATGTATGTGGGCCAATGAATACACCTTCTATTACTACTTGCAGGTATTTCTTGCTTTTTGTTGATGATTTCAGTTGTAAAATGTAGTTGTACTTTCTTAGACAGAAATCAGATGTGTTTAATGTATTTCAAAAGTTTAAGGCCTTAGTAGAAAAAGAGTCTGGTTGTTGCATAATCACTCTTAGGTCAGATAGTGGGGGGAAATTTTGCTCTACTGCTTTCTCCAACTTTTGTGACACGTGGAATTAAACACCGGTTAACCACACCCTACACTCCTCAACAAAACAGTGTTGTAGAGCTGCGCAATCGTACAATTGTTGAGATGGCCCATTCCTTGTTACAACACAGGAGTGTTTCTAACAAATATTGGGCAGAAGTAGTTTACATTGCTGACTATCTCCTTAATTGGTCTCCTACCCATGCTGTTAAGGGGAAGACTCTTGAGCAAGCTTGGACTGGTCGCAAACTCAGGATTAGTCATTTGAAAATCTTTGGCTCTTTAGCATATGTATGGATTCCAGATGCCAAGTGCTCAAAGTTGGATTCCAAGAGTCAAAAGCTTATGTTCATAGGGTATAGTGACAACCATAAGGCTTACCAGTTGATTGATGTAGACACTGATCGTCTTATCTTTAGTCGGGATGTTGTCTTTGATGAAGAACGAGGACCCTTTCACCTATCCTCGTCTGTTCAACATTCTGAGGATCAGCCCTTGAAGGCTTCTGATTTGGGTGTCTGTCTTCCATTAGGTTAACTTGATGGGAGGGATGATGAAGACTCTATCTTTGATGATGCTCAACCTGATTTTCCTCTGGATGATATTGATCTTCCACTCGATGAACTTGTTCTAGATCCACAACCAATTCTAGCTCCTCCTGTTACATCCGATGTTGGCACTTCTACTCTCCGGCCTAAATGGTGGGCTAAGACTATTGATGATCTTCATGATGATGAGCTCATTGAGGGTAGATCATCTAGAAACAAGAGAAAACAACAACATACAGTTAATTTTGCTCTCATGGCCAACATTCATAGTGTCTATGAGCCTCAGACATATTCAAAGGCTAAAGGAATTCCTGAGTGGGAAAAGGCTATGGAGGCTGAATACCAAAGTCTTCAGAAGACTCACACTTGGGTCCTTTCTGATCTTCCTCCAGGGAAGAAGCCCATTAGCTACAAATGGGTGTATAAGGTTAAATACAAAGTTGACAGAACCCTTGACAAGTACAAAGCTCGTCTCATTGCTAAGGGGTTCTCACAGAAAGAAGGCATTGACTATGAGGAGACTTTTTCTCCTACAACCAAGATGAGTACCATTAGGCTCGTCCTTGCCTTAGCAGCTCAGTTTGGTTGGAAAGTCCATCAGATGGACGTTAAGAGTGCTTTCCTCAATGGTGAGTTGAAGGAAGAAGTCTACATGACGCAGCCTCCAGGATTCAAGGTTGTTGGTAAAGAACTCAAGGTGTGCAAATTGGTAAAAACACTCTATGGCTTGAAACAGGCTCCTTGGGCTTGGTGCATCAAGATTGACAAGTACCTCATAGATCATGGCTTTCAGAGGAGTCCATCTGACTCTAATCTATATGTCAAACATACTGGTAGTGATATTCTTATTCTTGTTGTCTATGTGGATGACTTGATCATTACTAGCAGCTCAGCACATTTGATCGCTGAGATCAAGCAGGATTTGTGCAACACATTTGACATGGCAGATTTGGGACTTTTGCATTACTGTTTAAGTGTTGAGGTTTGGTAGACCGAGAGCAGTATCTTCATCTCCCAATCCAAATATGCTTGAAGTCTACTGGATAAGTTCCAAATGCAAGATTGCAAACCTGCCTCCACACCCATGGTAAAAGGGCTCTAGTTGTCAGCTAAGTCAGACTCACCTATAGTAGATGAATCCTTGTTCAAGCAACTAGTGGGAAGCCTCATCTATTTCACTGCCACTAGACCTGACCTTAGTTTTGCAGTGAGCTACATTTCATGCTTCATGACAACCCCCAAGGCTGATCATTGGGTAGCAGCGAAGTGTGTGCTGTGTTATGTGAAGGGAACTTTTGATTATGGACTTCTTTACACTAGGAGTCACGATCCTAGACTCGGATTAGGTAGGTTCGGTTGATGACAGGAAATCAACATCTGGGTATGTGTTCAGTTTGGGATCTGGTGCAGTCACATGGACTAGTAAGAAGCAGCAAGCAGTGGCTCTCTCCTCAATAGAAGCAGAGTATCGGGGAGCAGTTAAAGCAGCTTGTGAGGCAGTTTGGCTTCATCAGATGCTTGCGGATATGCAAATATCTCAAGCAGGTCCAACTCCCTTGTTCTGTGATAATCAAGGAGTTCTCAAACTTGCCAAGATTCCAGTTTTCCATGAACGAACCAAGCATGTGGAAACTCATTGTCACTACATTTAGAAGCTTGTTGAACATGGATCAGTTCAGTTGCTATATGTTTTGACAGAGGAGCAAACAACATATATTCTCACCAAGTTGCTCAATCCAGATAAGTTTGTAAAATTTAGGGGGCATCTTGGTGTAGTTGACAGATTGAGCATTAATGGAGGGTATTAAAATAATATTTCCTAATTATTTATTTAATGCTCAACTTTGTAATATATTGTATTTTTGGTGATAAGATCGTCTTCAATCTTCTTTGAAGTTTCTTTTTAGAAACTTTATGTTTTTGTAAATCTTGTAAATTATTTATTGAGCGTTATTGCTCATTGTAAATACATCAAATTATTTTTACCAATTACTTGTGTAATAGGGGTGAATGAGGGACTAACAAAAGCTACATATTTGAACGTTTGTTTGAAGCAAGGAGAAATGCTACATGAAATGGGATGGCATGGGCATAGAAAAATTTGGCGATGTAAGATTTTGTCACATCTCGTGCATGCACATTGAACAAACCTGCAACTATACCTGGCTGCTCACTAGTAATAGTCTTCCTTTCCCCTCTTGTGGAAACATCACCACTACCACTACCACCACCACTCAAGTGAAGTAAACGAGATGGATCAACATCTCAAAGAACTATTATCAAGAGATTTCATTAGACCAAGCAAGAGTCAATTTGCATGTCCAGTTTTTTTGGTAAATAAGTGTGCAAAATAAACTAGAGGACAAAAAAGGTTTGCATTGACTACAAACCTTTGAATGATATAATTCTTCCATTTAATTATCTAATTCCATCTAGTTTAGATATAATCAAAAGAGCTATTAAAAAGATGATTTTAAAAAAATTCCATTGCAAGTATAGATTTTTATAGATAAATTTGAGGAGGATAAATATAAGAACATTTTCAGTTCCTCAAGGTTTATATGAATGGAATGTAATGCCTTTTGGTTTGTGCATTGCACCTACATATTTTTAGAGGAGAACGAACCAAGCCTTAAAGCAGCTTAAGGAAATTTGTGTTGTGTACATAGATGATATTATTGTTTTCTCTAACAATATTGATGAGCATGTACATCATTTAGAACAACTCTTCTTAGCTATTAAAGAAAATGGATTTTGTCTCTTAGCTAAGAAGATGGTTATAGGGAATGTAAATATTGATTTTCTTGGTTTACATGTAGCATAAGGACAAACAAGGCTTCAACCTCATATCTTATAAAGAGTCCAAGAGTTTCCACATGTTTTGACAGATAGAAAACAGATTTAGAGATTTTTGGGTTGTCCAAATTATGATTTTCCATTCTAAGAAGATTTGGTCAACGCAAGAAAAGGAATTCAAGATGTGCTAAAAATTAAAGATAAAGGGAAGCCATGTGATGAATAAACAACCAAAGTAGTTAGGCAAATCAAGAAGAAATGTTCTATTCTACTAGCATTACAAATGCCACTGGAAGGTATTCCTCTTATATTATATATCGATGCATTTGATACCACTTGGTCAGCTGTTTCGACTCAAGAATTTCGAGATGGAAAAAAAAGAGATATGTGGTTATCAGTTGGGAACTTTCTCAGAAAGAGAATCAAGACTACATTTATGAGAAGAAAATTCCAGCTGTAAAAAGAGGCATTTAGAAGTTCAAAATTTGTCTTAAACTTGAACACTTCACGATTAGAATAGATAGGCAAGCAATGAGATAGCTCCTAAAGTGAAAGCCTAACAAGGATTTGGCCCAAGGTAAAATAGTCAAATGGTTTTTTCAATCCTAGAGTTATGACTTCACCATTGAATGGATAAAAGGTGAAAACAACCCACTTGCTGATGTTTTAACTAGGGAGCTTTCGGACACCATTATAATCATAGAAGAACATCAAAAACTTGCCTTGCTTGAACATATTCTTGAACCTATAATCGATAGTTGGAATCTCAATAGATGGTTGGATGAACTTGGAAGTTTGTTCATAATTGTTGGGCTTACAAGATTATAGATTTTGATAAGATACTTCTCAAAGGATATGGTCTTACAAAAGCTCCTATTTCCTTTGTCTAAGCAACCCATGGACAAGTATCTAAAAATTAGGAAAATTGGAAAGTTTGGTGGCCAAATCATTTAAAGAGGAATCTCTTGAAAACTTGCAAATTAGGACTAGTAAATAACTGGCCTTTTTTTCCATATTAGTTTCAAGAATTTGCAGAAATATTTAGAGAATTGGATTTTGAGATGATGGAGTTTTTCAATAAATTTTGGATTTGTTGAGAACATTAATTCCAGATTATTTGTCTATTTGCACTCTCTTGATAGATTTCTTTTACTTAGATTATAATTTTATCCTTTAGTTTTTGATTGGTACACAAAGGCATTTTTTTTTAATTCACATTCATTTGTCCGGCATTGGTAGCATGAAGAGTTGAGTGGGATAGTGTCTTCTATGGTGAACTACAATACACTAACTTTGCATTAAAATAATCTATTATAGACTATGAAGAGATCTTCAACATGTGAAGACCTTTTTTGTGTGCTAGAAAAACTACAAGGAAGGACTTAGGATGGAAGACCTTTGTTGTCCACTTGACAAAGTTGCAAAAGATATAGTGGACCCTCCACTAAAGGAAGCATCTTTGTACATTACTTTTGGTCATTGTTATCACCTGGGATATGCACCCTGCTGAATCTTGAATCTAGTTATCTTGTGAAACATGGGACGACCTCTCAGTTGTAGGACTCGCGAAACTCGAAGTCAACCTCCGATCAAAGGGCGGCTTCTTCTTGGTAAATCACCTAAAAACTAACTCTAACTAAAGAATTTTGCTGGGAAAAAAGATAAGAAAGAATTGATAATCTGAATCTAAAACAAAAAGTGAAGGTGATACACCAAATATAGCAGATTTATTTTTCCTTTCAGCAACACAACTTATGAATCTCAATCTAAAGCTTCACACAGTAATTTGCAACGATAATTCAGAGGTAAAATTAGAATAGCAGCAATCAAGGAGTCATAGAACTCACTTTAATACCTGCTTTTCTTTCATATGCAGAGAAAATTGAAACAAGTAGAGGCAAAAATACAGATCTTTGATTCACTGAGGGGTGCTACAATGACTGTTTTCTAGAAAAACAATAAAAGATTACATCACAAGCATACAATCAACCATTATTTCAGAGTGAAACAAGGTTGAAGATGCAATCAATGAAGAAAATTACAGAAGTAAAGACCTAATTTTGACTGAAAAAATTCAAGGACTGAATGTCTCTTTGTCACATAAACTTTTCCAATGCTTTGCAACAAAGCATAGGCCTCTTATTTATAGATTTTGAGAGCCTAAACTTAGAAAGTCATGTTCACTTTAGATATTCTTCCTATGAGTTGTCATCCTTATTCTCTATGGATAAGATATTTGTGATCCTTATCCTCTGTGGATAAGATGTTTTTAATCCTTATCCTTCCCCTTTAGACTTCCTTGAAGTTAGTGAACTCTTTATTATTTTTGCATGATTTGCTGGAGGGGCCCACAAAGAGAAACTCCCTTTTGAAAAAATCTGCATGAAGAGTAATACTAATGCATGAAAAAAAAATCCCCTTTGACTTCCTTGAAGTTAGTGAACTCCTCCTTTATTATTTTTGCATGCTTTGCTGATTTCCCAGAAAATGTTATTTATTTTTTTAATTCTGATTTTTCAAAAAAATTAGGTAATAGTTACTTTAATTGTAATCCATTCATGTTGCATCTTTGTGATGAACCACTGATCTTCTTGAAACCTTTGCTATATAAGCAAGAGCAATTGAGTTCATTAGGCATCAATCTGTGGGTAGAATTGGATAATGTCTTAGAGAGTTTAGTGTCAAAGATATGCTCTTAGTTTGGGCATTCTTGCAATTTAGCTAATAAAAAATCTGATTTAGTTGTTTGATTTAGTCCTTATCAGCTGTTTCAAATAATGAATATCCAATTACTGTTTGTTGTTCACTTTATCATATTATCATTGCATATTGTGCTTATAATATTAAGATCTTTGGCTTAGATTGTGGAACTTGTTCAAGCTTGGATTGAATGCTATTATCATCCTCAAAATTAACTTCATAGAATGTAGAATGGAAGATCAATGGTTCATCACAAAGATGTGGCAATTGAACCTAGCCATATTAAACTTGGGTAAATTATTTTGTTGTATTGGTGAACTTGAACCTTGACCCTGCACTTGAACCAACAAATTAGGTATTTATTTATAACATTGATCAAGATGGCTCAAAAAACTATTGATATCCATGTTATTGAAAAAATATTGAAACTAGACAACACGATTATAAGAATTGGGACTTTCATCATCAAAGACTTGTTTGCTTTAGTCTTTTGGTGCCTTTATTAATCAAATTCTTCCATTTCGATATTTCTTTTATGTTGTTCATCACATTCTTCTCTTGGAAAGATGACAATATTGTTGTCAAGGTAGAAATTTATTGGTAAGACATTCAGGTCACTTAGACGTTGCCCTACAACATCTCAACTCCAAGATATCTTTCTATGCCAAGAATTTCTTACAGATTGTTGATGGTATGATTGTTTAACTTGACTGTTCTCAACACGATTAGTCACATGGCCTAAGAATTCCTCTTGGACAATTGGGGATTTGTTTTCAGCAATTATGAATGGAGTTAGACTATCATGTTTCTTGTTGCAATAGGATTCGTTATCTTTGTTCTCAAGTTGGGAGATGGAGAATTAGGAACACTTTATTTTCAGATGTCTGGTCTTGTCTTAAGACTTGGGGAAGAGTTTAGTGTTTGTAGTATGTATAGAGATAGTGAAATAATCTTGAGTTTAGCGTTTGTGGTATGTACAAAGATACATGAAATTATCTCTAACCTTTCTATTATCGCCAACTAAGGTGGCTGTTTTCCTTTTGGATGTTTGTAACTTAAATGTAAGGGATTTCAGGGGACCTCTATGGTTACTAGGTTGACCATTTCCTTCTTTTAGCCTTTTCCTAGGGTTAGCAATACTAAGCATCACTTAGATGTGGTTACTTCATGCATAGATGACAACAAGCCATATCAGGCAAGATATTCTCTTGCATGCTGCTACTAGAATACCTATTCTAATTGCTTACATACTAAGTAAATCAAGTTCTCCTAAACCCACAATTTGGAGCACGGGCATAGGCATGTATACTCGATTTCTTTCTACCTTAAGTGATTTGTTGTCAACCTTGGATGTTAGGTGAGGTTATAGTGGAACTACTGTGCTTCCTCCTAGAATTGTCCAACCTAGTTGTCTTTCTTTAGGACATTCTCTTATGTGGTCATTGGATTGCATTTTTGTTCTGTTATGATTGTGGGTGATGAGTTTTTCAGTTCTTTTGCTTCAAGAATTGCAACAGCTCTCCGATATCACTGGTGCCCATCCTTATTATCCATTTTTGGCTTCATTTGCCCCTTTTACGCTTTGGATCCACCAACCCTATTCACAAGTCTCTTTGTATTTGTACTTGAATGACATGGCTAGGGTTTTACTTTAGCCTTATGGAAACATCTACAATGAATTACATCCTACATATGGTTAGGCTTTTGATATAAGCTATGTTACTAGGTTCATCAAATAGGGCCTATTAAATTTTGGAGGAATTTAAATATTAAACAGATAGATCATTTATCAAATTTCTTCTTTGGCATTAAGTACAGTTTTATGTCTGACCAAGGCAATTTGGTGGAAGTCAATGACAACCTGTGTCATAATATAGCAATGTCTATGGTTGCAGTTAAATGTCATGTCCCCTTCTCAGTGACATCTCTCGGAGTACAGGATTGGCCTATCACACGACCCTCGTAGGCTGATAGACTGGATAGAGGGTCACTTCGGAGCTTGGCTCAGCTTCAGTTGGCAGAGTTTGATCAGAGGCTTTCGCTTGTCTGAATCCGAGACTTGCTGAGTTGCTATTTTTAGCGCCTCGCAAATAACCTATTTTTAGCAAGATGGCTTCAAGATTCAAATCACTCGTTCGCACTTCAAACGATCACCATCTAATAACGAGGAAGATATTAATATTTAATTATATTAATTAAATATTAATTATTTGATGATTATAATATAAAGTTATAATATTAAATTATAACTTAAGTGATTTATTTGAGGGGTCGCCCATCATCAGGAAAGGGGCCAATTTGGCAATTTAAATTATTATAAAATATTTCACAGAGACTATGGAAGAATTAAAAGAATTAAAAGTGAATATTTTAATAAAACCCTATTATTAAGGAAATCGCACTTTTGAGTCATATAGTGCATTTGCCTTGGGAATTGTGCCATTATGAGATTATTGATTTTGAGAACTGATCAACTTTGATCTGAGCAAGAGACTTTAGGGTTTCAAGTTCGAATTCCTTGGGGAACGAGCCATCTCCATCGGAAGCAATTCAGAGGGTGTGAAATACCACTTGATTTATTGCAGCAGAGGTTTCTTCATTCAGGAGGAATCACAGAGCTTCAGAGGTTATCTATTTACAGAGTTTCAGAGTATTTTGCATTCAGAAGTCATTCATTCCTTTAGGCGCACCTTTCAGAGAGATCTGGAGAAACTTGAAGAAGCCGTACAAATTTATTATTGCTGCTGTCATTTACCAGGCCGTACCATCCTGTAGCAGGCCGTACCATATCAGCAAGGACGTCTTTTTGTTCCAGAGCACAACGCCTTCCTTCTTCATCATTTGTCTTCATCAGAATAGGCGCAAATATCAAGAGAGCATTTGGGTAGCATCTGGCAGAGGAAGAGTGTGTCAACAGTGAGCCGTACCATCTCACATTTCATTCATGGCGGCTGAAATCAGGTTCCTTGAATATTAAAAATCAATTGCTTTATTCATTGCATGTAATAGAATATTTGTTGTAATCATCTTAGAGGACAAATAAACGCCTTGGCATTAGTATTACATCATTTCCTGAGTCAGATTATTTTTTCTAGAATTTATTCTTTATTTAATGCAAAATCGTACCTTTCATTTATTGCTCAAAAACTCAAAAAAACAAGCAAAAATCAAAAACCTACAGAAAAACCTAAAAACAGTCAGATACAGAGATTTTGGGGAAACTAGGGTTTCTACAGTGGTATCAGAGCTAAATCCTGCCATCCTGAGGGTTTAGCCATCATATGCAGCCAGAGGAGTTTGATACATACAGGTACTATACTCGCAGACGTGCCTTGATTGAAAGGCAACGCAGTTTGAGCAGGCAGCCAAAAAACATGGCTGACAGAAATGACAGGGCTGACAGAATAGATATACCTAGGACAGAGATCCCACAGAATAACAGAGATCAGGACGATCCAGAGGTCTTGCATGCACTCAGAGATCTTCGTGCAGGACAACGTCGTTCCGATGATGTATTACAGCAAGTGGCAGTAGCACTGCAGAGATTGGGTACCTCGAGGAGACCGTCACCACATCGTGACGATGACAGGAGTGATGCAGGGTCACGGAGAGCTCCTAGGATAGTGTCACGGACAGCAGATAGGCCTACTAGGCCTACTTTCACGAGACTGGAGCCCGATGAGGCTATGCTAGGTGAGGAACAGGATGATTTGTTCGCTGATAATCTTATGGCAGCGAACGAGGAATGGGAGTTGATACCACCTGCGGTCAGAGAGAGGATTACCTTCGACCGTTTTGTCACTCAGAGGAGAGAACACAACAGGGCTCGTCAGGATTGGAGACCCAGATACCAGAACAGTGATTTGAAACATGCAACAAATAGGCTGAATCTGGTGATGTTCGATGGTAGTGGTAAGATGACAACACATGCTTGGATTAGCAAGCTTGATACATTCCTCACTTTGCGTCCAATGGCTGAGAGAGACGCTATTAGGTATGCGACATTACATCTGGAGGGAGTTGCTTATGATTGGTGGCACCACGGCATGGTGACGCTATAGCATGACAGGATCACTTCATACCAGGAGTTCGTAGACAGATTGGTTGAGAGGTTTGATAGGAAGGATCCGGAAACCTACTTCAGAGACTTGGCACAGTTGAGGCAGAGTGGCAGTCTAGAGACTTATATCAGTGACTTTCAGAGGCTATCCGTCATGGTTCCGAACATACCAGAGAGGCGTTTGGTAGTACTCTTCATGGAAGGTTTGACTGAGCCGCTGAGAGGTTGGATCAAAGCCATTGATCCTCCGTCATTACAGGAGGCGATGAAGAAAGCACGAAACATGGAGTTGGCAGCCCCGTCGAGTAAATTCAACTCCAGAGGTTCTTCATCATTCAGGGATAACAAGGGTTTTAATAGAAATAAGGATAAATCTGATTTTAACAAAGAAAAATCAGACTTTAAAAACGATTCAAAAGGTAAATCAGCATTCCCACCTTTGGATCGTGAGGCCCTAAATGACCTACGCAGGAAGAAGCTTTGCTTCTACTGCAAAGGACCATATGACGCCAGTCACGATTGTCCTCTAAGACCTAAGGGCAAGGCAAATCGTGTGATGTGGGCGTATTATGAGGACTCCGAATCAGAAAATTCCGAACAGCCAGAGCATTCCGATGATTCAGAGTCAGAGGCTCCAGAGCCTAGAGCAGAGACAGAGCCCGAACTTCAGGTATAGGAGGCCCGTTTATCTAGCATTCAGCAGGAGGGTTCTTTCCGGCTTCGTGGTGTGTTAGCAGGACAGAGGGTCATTACCCTACTTGATACAGGAGCCACGCATAATTTCATAGATGCTAGATTCGTGGAGAAACGTGGACTCATCACTGAGGAGTTCGAGGGCATTAGAGTCAAAGTGGCAGATGGTTACACTTTGAGATGCGAACGCATGATTAAGGATCTCCCTTTACGCTTGAACAATTATGAGTTCAAGGCTGATTATTACGTTGTTAATATGGGGGACATTGATTTGGTCTTGGGAATGAAGTGGTTACATTCATTGGAGGAGGTCACACTTCGTCTCAAGGACATGGAGATCCGTTTTGAGGTCGACGGGAAGACTCACATACTTAAGGCAATTCGGGACAGCGACCTTAAAACAATTTCTTTTCGCCGGATGGAGCGGCTCATGCGTCATGACATGGTAGAGTGGGCTGCCGAGTGTCATTTAGCACCTATACAGGAGGGACAGCAAAAGACAGAGTATCATCCGGACATTCAGAAGTTGAGAATCAAGCATGACAAGGTGTTCAGTGATATTCCACCAGGTAGACCTCCAGACAGAGGGCATAGAGCACATCATTGAGCTCGAGGAGGGTGCGAAACCCGTTATGATAACTCCTTACAGGCATCCTAAAAGATTAAAGGATGAGATCGAGAAGACAATAAAGGAGTTACTTGCTATGGGTCACATTCGACCTAGCAAATCACCGTTCGCTTCTTCTGTTGTATTGGTGAAGAAGGATGGAACGTTACGTATGTGCATTGATTACAGGGTCCTGAATAAGAGGACAATCAAGAATAGATACCCGATACCGAGGATTGACGAGCTTATTGATGAGCTCCATGGGGCGTGTTACTTCACTAAAATTGATTTACGGTCGGGGTATCATCAGATTAGAGTCCGTGAGCAGGACATAGAGAAGATTGCCTTCTGATGTCATTGTGGGCACTTCGAGTTCATAGTGATGCCATTTGGGCTCACTAACGCTACCACCTTCCCACGATGAACGTGGTTTTCATGCATTGTCGGTGAAGGTTTGTGTTGGTTTTTCGATGACATCCCCGATATACGCAGGGATTCTAAGGTAGCTACTTATCATTTGGAGACAATATTGAGTATCTTGGAGAGGGAGTCCTTGTATCGCCAAGGAATCCAAGTGTGACTTGGGAATGACCGAATTGCTTTATCTTGGTCATATTATCAGTGCAGATGGAGTGCGCATGGATCCTGAAAAGATCCGCGCCATTGTTGATTGGCCCACACCGGCAAACCTGACACAGTTGAGAGGGTTTCTCGGTTTGTGTGGATTCTACCGTAGATTCGTGAATGGTTATTCACGACATGCAGCCCCGATGACAGATTTGATGAAGAAGGGGCATTTGTTTGACTCGAGGCACGTGGAGTGTTTTATGAAGTTCAAGGAGCGATGACCACATGCCCTGTTTTGGCACTACCCGACTTTACGAAGCCGTTTGAGCTTCAATGCGATGCATCAGGTGAGGGCATTGGTGCGGTGCTTATGCAGGACAAGCACCCAATTGTGTACGAGAGCCGCAAACTCAGAGGACCCGAGAGATTATATAGCATTTATGATAAGGAGATGCTCGCATTATGCATGCCTTAGCAAAATTCAGGCAGTATCTTGTTGGCAGCAAATTTTGCATAAAACTGATCATAACAGTTGAGACACTTTTTAGGGCAGCGAGATCTTAATGATAGGCAGCAGAAATGGGTCAGTAAGTTGCAGGCTTATGACTTTGATATCTCATATATCAAAGGTACACAGAACGTAGTGGCTGATGCACTTTCACGTAGACCCTATTTGAGCACTATGGTTCATATCTCAGGAGGATTGGAGGCATATGATAGTGGCAGAGTATGCCAAGGATAGTTGGGCCTCCAGCATTGTTGAGGGATCAGCAGTTGATACCAGGTATACGCTTGTAAATGACTTGATCATTTACAAGAACAGGATATTCTTGATCCCAGGGTCAGAGGTGAAGAACATAGTTATGAGGGCCTTTCATGACATGCCTACAGTAGGACATCCCGGATACTTCAAAACTTACAGGCAGATACGGGAGAGGTTCACATGGAAAGGGCTCAAGGGAGATGTTCTTCAATACGTGCGTGAGTGCCCTGTTTGTCAGCAGAACAAGCAGGAGAATACGTACCCGGCAGGTTTACTACAGCCACTTCCGATTCTCGACATGAAGTGGGAATGTCCCATTTGATGGACTTTATCAATGCTTGCCTAAAGCCCAAGGGCTTGGATTGCATTTTATGTAGTTGTGGATCGGCTTATGAAGTTATATGCCCCACTCTTTCCGACACATCGACTTACACAGCCTGGCTACTGTGTAGCGTAGGTATTCCTTCGCGAGGTATCTGGGACTTCATGGGATGCCTCGGAGCATTGTGAGCGACAGAGATAGTCGGTTCCTGAGTAACTTTTGGCAGGAGGTATTCAGGCTTTGTGGGATCGAGCTCTCTCCGAGCACGAGTTATCATCCACAGACAGATGGACAGACGGAGATAGTAAATAAGTGGGTGGAAGGTTACCTCCGAAACTACATAGCAGGGCAGCAGAAGGCGTGGGTCAAATGGATACACTTGTGTGAGTATTGCTATAACTCGACATTCCATATGACCATTCAAATGTCACCCTTCATGGCGTTGTACGGGTATGAGGCGCCGAGTTTCCTCGGATTTGCTACCGATGCATTTAGATGCCGAAAGTGGGATGGTTGCGGTGAGGAGTCGTGGACACTCATGAGGGCTCTTTAAGGAAAATATAGCCAAGGTACAAAAAAAAATCAGCGTAAAATTAAAGAGGCATCGGTGAGACTCGGAGAGGCATTTCGAGGTTGGTGACATGGTTTACCCTTGGCGTCAAGTAGCTCCTTACTTATCACCCACTCTTGTGGAAGAGCGGGTCGAAGCTCAAGCCACGCTATTACCGTCCTTCGTGATCCCGAGGAGAGAGCTGGCGTAGGTGGCTTACGAGCTTGAGCTTCCAGCCAGAGTGGTACACAACGTGATAAAATATGTATCACGCCTCAAGAAGGCGCTTTTGGTCATTGTGTGGTACCATCCGGTACTTCTTTTACCTCCTTAGATGATGAGGGAAAGTTGACTTAGTACCTCGAGTCCATCCCGGAGTATAGGGAGAGACAGCTGCGCAGAGGACTATCGTGGAATATCCGTGAAATGGAGAGATTTGCTCTGCTGAGGATGGCGATGGAGAGCTTAATGGTGATTCTCAGAGTATCCGGCATTGAGATTGCTTTGAGGACAAGCAATTTCTGTGAGGGGCGGATCAGCAGCGTCCCCTCTCGCTGACATCTCTCGGAGTACTTTATTGCCTATCAGCACGACCCTCAAGAAATGTATAGGACCGGATAGAGGGTCACTTCGAGCCAGTCGTTTCGGGCCATGAGTTTGATCGAGGGCTTTCGCTTAGCTCAAACGGACTTTTGGCCGAAGTTGCTATTTTAGCGCTTCCCCGGCCGTGGGACCCCTCGCTATTTTTAGCGTGATGGCTTTAAGCAAGATTCTGAATCACTTCCAAAGGTTCACAAATTTCCACGGATCACCATCTAACGAGGGAAGATATTAATATTTAATTATATTAATTAAATATTAATTATTTGATGATTATAATATAAAGTTATAATATTAAATTATAACTTAAGTGATTTATTTGAGGGGTCACCCATCATCAGGAAAGGGGCCAATTTGGCAATTTAAATTATTATAAAATATTTCACAGAGACTATGGAAGAATTAAAAGAATTAAAAGTGAATATTTTAATAAAACCCTATTATTAAGGAAATCGCACTTTTGAGTCATATGGTGCATTTGCCTTGGGAATTGTGCCATTATGAGATTATTGATTTTGAGAACTAATCAACTTTGATCTGAGCAAGAGACTTTAGGGTTTCAAGTTCAAATTCCTTGGGGAACGAGCCATCTCCATCGGAAGCAATTCAGAGGGTGTGAAATACCACTTGATTTATTGCAGCAGAGGTTTCTTCATTCAGGAGGAATCACAGAGCTTCAGAGGTTATCTATTTACAGAGTTTCAGAGTATTTTGCATTCAGAAGTCATTCATTCCTTTAGGCGCACCTTTTAGAGAGATCTGGAGAAACTTGAAGAAGCCGTACAAATTTATTATTGCTGCTGTCATTTACCAGGCCGTACCATCCTGTAGCAGGCCGTACCATATCAGCAAGGACGTCTTTTTGTTCCAGAGCACAACGCCTTCCTTCTTCATCATTTGTCTTCATCAGAATAGGCGCAAATATCAAGAAAGCATTTGGGTAGCATTTGGCAGAGGAAGAGTGTGTCAACAGTGAGCCGTACCATCTCACATTTCATTCATGGCGGCTGAAATCAGGTTCCTTGAATATTAAAAATCAATTGCTTTATTCATTGCATGTAATAGAATATTTGTTGTAATCATCTCAGAGGACAAATAAACGCCTTGGCATTAGTATTACATCATTTCCTGAGTCAAATTATTTTTTCTAGAATTTATTCTTTATTTATTGCAAAATCGTACCTTTCATTTATTGCTCAAAAACTCAAGAAAACAAGCAAAAATCAAAATCCTACAGAAAAACCTAAAAACAGTCAGATACAGAGATTTTGGGGAAACTAGTGTTTCTACATTAAATGATTAATTCATTTGAGTACAAATCCAAAAGAGACATGCGAAAAGTTTTGGGGATACAAAGGGTACAAGGGGTGAATGACATGGTAGGGTTTTTACTTTAGCCACATGACAATATCTACAATAAATTCCTTCCTGCATATGTTTAGGATTTTAATTGAAGCATAAGAGATTTCAGTGTTTCAATTACTTAAATTTTTGGGTGTTGTAATAGGATTACAAAAATGAATTCAAGACATCTCTGGAAAACGTTAGGCAATGCAGAAGAAAATAAAGCCCATTAAGTCTAGTAGGAATTTAAGTATTTAAACAGATTGGATGATTTATCAAATTTCTTTTTGGGCCTCCAGTGCAGTTTTATGTGTGAACACTTTGGTGGAAGTCAATGACATCCTGTGTCATAATATAGAAATGACAATTTGTTACTGTTAAATGATTAATTCATAGTCAAAATAGTACTGTGACTAAGTTTAAAAGGGATTATTATAAAGTTAGTGGTGTTTCTATAGGGACTTGAAATTAATGAATCAATGTAATCTGTTGTATTTTTTATTTTTTTATTAGAATGTTTTAGCCACAATTTTGTATTGACTTTTGAACGTTCTTGAAGAATTACTGGACTACATGGAGATGCTGGAGGAAGGAGTTGACAAATCAAATGAATTGGTACTCTCAAGTCTTTTAGATATTTTTTCTGAGATGCATTACTTTGAAAACACAAATCTCTATTAACTGTAATTGTTCTCTCCTTTGTTCTAAAAATCAAATATCTTTAAAAACTCAATTTGTTTATTTCTTTAAAAATCCTAATCTCTGCAATGTATAATTCCATCATTTGTAGCTGCTGTATTGAAGTTTAGAGGACAAAAGGTGTTCCAGTTCTTGAAGAAAATAACCTGTGTTGTTATTTGTTTGTTTCTTATAATGGAAGTTGTTTAGCTATTTTCTCTCACATTTTATCACTTATCTTAATACTATTCAGAAGCTAATGATCTACTTTATTTCATAGTTATCCATGCCTTTCGTTTTCTATCTAGAATCTTCCTTCATCCCCTACAATAGCATTTTACCTCTCTGTATGAGATCCTTATTTGGATATAACATCTGCTTGCATCTACTATTCTAATAGTATGGTCGATCCTCTCTAAGTTAGGGCTTATTCTCACTTCTTAAATATGGTGTATAGTGTAAATACTTTTAAGGTTGGTATTATTCTCATTCCTATATATGCGTTTCAGGTAAATACAATGAAGAAGCAGCTTGAAGACAAAGATATTGAAGCAAAAAAAATGACAGAAGGCAAGAAACCAAAAAGTGGAGGAAAGGAAGACAAGAAGACTAGTGAAGTTGGAAATGTCGTTGATGCATCAAAGGCAAATAGGTGATGCAAGATGCAAATTAGTTGTCAAAAAAATTATTTTGCAGATGTAAGAAATATGTTGGTTCTCACCATAGTTCAAAACCTTGGGCTCTGCAAAAACTAATCAAATATCCAAACCAAAAAATGAAGAGAAATTTGTAAAATAATCCTAAAAACACACATAAAACTGAATTTGCAGAAGTTGTAAGTAGTTTTTTCTTCATTCATAGATCAAAAAGTGAATGCAATGCACATCAGTGTCATATGATTATAAACTACAAATTTGTATTATTATTTTATATTTACCTTCAATGGAAACATAGGCCAAAAACTTTTTTTTTTATTTATTTATTAAAACTAGAATAGGGGCCTGTGGGCGGCAGCCCCCAGCAGTGTCAAGATACATGGACCTTCAGACTCGTGAGTTTTTAATGACTTTGTCAATGTGCTAAAGGAGAGAGCTGAAAGAGAAAATTGGGAAAAATGACTCGTTATGTGACTGTGGGCAGGTTTTTTCCACTGACTTGTGAAATTTGGCAAGTTTTTGGGTGACTAACTGGCTGAGAACTAACCAAAACTTGACCCTGCAAATTATGTGAGAGTACTTGGTGAGTTTCAAATCTATGGTTCTAATGATTACCAATTAACGTTCCCCAGGGCCAAATCATCTGCCAACATGGCTATCTAACTGACATGGATGTTATTTTGGCAAGGAATAAATTTTCTCTGTATTCTAGATAACTGCAGTCATTTCCAGGATAAAGTTTCTCTGATTTAGAAAATTTGGCCAAAGAAAAATGGCAAAAAACAACTGTAAACACACTTGTAACATTCATAATCCCGTCTGGAAGAAGGTGTGTGGTGAACAGATCTTGCAGGATGCAGAAATTACAATGTATGGGAAATTTAGAAAAGTTTTTCTAGATCAAGAAGTTCATTTAAAAGAAAAAATTATTTGAGTTTAGTTTGAATAGCTAGTCTTTTTGATCTGCTGTTCAAGATTAAAATTTTGCTTGTTTACACCAACTGTTGACTGATTATCATTGATGAATTAAAATGTTCTGGTTAAATTTTGAACAGCTTCATGTATGTCCTTTTCCTTTCACGTTTTTCCTTCAAAGCGTGTTTATAGGGAGTATTAAGCATAATCAAAAGTGTTTATTTTGTATCATATTGCCCATACCGAGCATCCCCAAGTTTTCCTTTTTTATTGGGACTGTTATTGTTTCATTTATCCCATGCTTAACAGTACCTAGCTTATTTTCAGGGAGGGAAAGGTGGATATTTCAGATTTCATGTAAATTGAGGTGTTGCTTGCATGCACGTCAAAATGCAATTTTTCTGTTAGTCAATACGTTTATTTATGAAGTATCAAGTATCAAGTCCATCTGTTGAGTACATGAGAATGCTGAGAACAGTGAAAATCAAGTTGTTTTGTGAGTTGATCGTAGTGTTCCACATTTTTTGCATAGCTGAATGATAATTAATGGTTTGTAAAATAACTGCATCCTAGGTTATGTCAATGGAATATATGTTTCTAGTCTTCCTATGTAAAAGGTGATGGCATGGTAGCAAAATTCTTTCTTGGAATAACTTGGCAAACCAAAAGATTAGATTTTTTCAATTAATTGGCAAAATTTGAGTTAGTGTTAGGATGCATTAAAATTTTAATTTTCTTCACTGAAATTGTTGTAAATTTTTTTAAAAAGAAAGTGTAAAAATGAGCAGGATTGATTAAAGTGCAAGTTTTATAAACAAAAATCAAGATTTTTGAAACTTGTGAAAAACTCTGAAGTGCCAAAATAATTGTGATTCAATTGAAAATTAACAGCACTTTGTTGACCCAAAAATTGGGTTGACTGATGAATTAAAAAAACTGAAGAATTTTTGAGGAACAAATTAGCAGCAAGGCCAAGAGGAGATTAATCATAATAAATTGTGACTTCTTAAAGATTTCCGTTACCATGGGTATTTGTATTGTACTACGTATAGTAATATACTTGCGATTCTCAGTTAAAGAATTTTGGTACTGTAAGATTCTGTCATGACAATTGATTTTCTTCCAGATATAAATTGCATTTAATCTTGTGCAACTAGAAACATTTAGTTGCTATAGGCCATTACATGCTTCATACACTCTTACTGGCATTAGCCTATTTGTTTGTATGTCAAGTGCAATGGATACTGGGCTTGAGGTTGATAGCTACTACAGCAATGGAGAGGATTAGTTTTCTATTTATCAGCTGCAGTTTGAATATTCTAAGATTTCTACGCCCTCAATCTTTATTTAAATATCTCCTTGTCATAAACCCTAACGAACTCTCCACCAGCCTGGCATTTAATGCTTCTCACATTGGATCTCATGGCAACCCTCCTAAGCATAATGACTACTAAATCTGCCCGTTTCTCAAGGTGGATAACAAAGCATGCCTCAGGATTCACTGCAACCCGTCATTGATGAGATTACTGTTGTTTAAGGAGCAGCCTGACATTGCTTGCCAAGGTGATAAAAATTGTAGAAAGTGCTAAGGCTTCTACGGTTCTACCATTCCAAATGAATAAACTCCCTACAAAGTATATTACAAAATGTTCACCACTATGAAGTAATTTAGTAATCTGGTATTTGATTGGCACAAGTCTCAGGCAATAACTTTCCATCCCAATGACAAATCAAGTTTGATAACGAGGAACCCCCTTCTCAAACCCTTGCTAAATTTTCCCTGAACTCTACAGGTATGGGGAGTCATTATTAACATCACTTTAAGGCCCAACCATCTACAACTTCTGTCGTACTCTTATTGATTATGATTCTTATGCTTTATCATGTTTCAGGACCTACCTGATAGATAGTTGTTCCAAGTGTTTATGCAATAGACTAATGAAGTGGAATGACTTTGATCATGTATTGATGCTAATCCGAGGTTATATATATTTGTGAATTGTATACATGCTTTGATGATTAATATATTGAGATATAACATAATTGAGATTACATGGTGTGCTGATTTAGATTAGAAATGCTGTGATGATGTATTTGCTCATCATGATTTATGTGCCCATGATGTGACTATGTTTCCATTGAGTGATCATAATACAGAAATCAATGCGAAACACCACACAAGAGATCAATGGAATAAGATGATGGGAACAATATTGATCTAACCTTTATAGGCATCGACCACTGAGAGGCATATAGAGGATTAGTCATTAATCAACTTTCATCTCACTATATTCCGTGGAGTTATGAGGCAATGACTGCATTTCCAAAACGTCACTTCGATCATGTAGGGCCCATTGACCCCTGCATTAAACTTGTACTTGTTCCTGAGTTATTTTTGCTTTAGCATATAAAGCTATGATGTATGTAATGCTTATTGGAATGTGTTCCACGTTCCTTGCAATGGGTTGAATATATGTGTGTATGTCTTAATTTAATTTATATGAACTTTTGGATCTGATTACATTTATTTATTATATTGTATATTTACGCCGAAGGCGTGTTCTATATGAGTTTTCCAAGCTTTGGCGTGTTCCATATGAGTTTTCCAAGCTCATTTTGCTTGTGAACGGTCCAAAACGAAGGATAGGGCATGGTTGACATTAAAACGAATCTCAGCCGTCCATGATTTTTCACCGTGTTTTTCCGCTTTCCTTGTTGTTTTCACCGTGTTTTTCTGCTTTCCCCGTCACTATCGGTTTTGCTTTCCCCACTGCTAATGGTTCGCTGAAAATTACGGCCGTTTTTTTCACAATTTTGGCGAGCTGCAGCCTAAAAATAAGGTTTCAAAAAGGGTTTTAATCTAGCAGTTTCGCCCCTTAAGCCTCGTTTGAAATTACCGCCGGTTTTGGTAGCCGTAGCAGGGAAAGATGAACTTTACGAGAGAGGGTTGATGTTTTACAAATACTTGAAGAGTTGCGAGGAGGAGGCGGAATTGATGGTGGAGGGGGAAAGTGGGGTCCATGCTTATCACATCGTGCTTCCACAATATGAAGGCACTGCGCGCTGTATACACCGTATTTCCCATTTTGTTAATAATCATTGAATATTTTTAAATCAACGCTAATAGTTTGTGTTGGGTGGTGAATAATAATTGTGAGAGTTAAAAAACGCACATTTAGGTTTTAACATTAAGGGAATTACTGTCGTAACATTACGACATCCTTTCTTTTATAAAAATAATAATTAATATATAAAATCTAAAAAATAAATATAATAATATTATTTTATAATAAAAAAATAAAATAAAATTAATAATAATATTACAATCATTTTTTAAATGATCTATCAATTGATCTCATGCACTACACAAATGTGTGCAAAAAAAATCAATTTTTTTCCTAATTGACCTTGTAATTTAATAAAACAATGGATAATACATTTTTTGTGGACAACAAAATTAAATTAAAATTTAAGCATTTAATACAAATATGAGATAAAATATAAATTCTTTAATTTTTAATTTGTTCAAATTGATGATTCCAATCAACATGACCAAAAAAATTATTTTATATTGTATAAACTATAAATGAACTATAAATATAATATAATATAATATGAATTTATTTATTATTATATTTTATATTTTAATTAACTTTATATAATGTAAATTAATAAATATATTTTTTTACATAATTTTATTTTTTGTAAAAAAAATATTTTAATTATACGATATATATATTAAATATTCATATATGTTATTTACTTATGTATTTATTTTATATATAAAATTATATTTATTATCTTATATAAACTACTAAGTATAATATAATATGTAATGAATTTATTTTCTTATTATATTTTTTATAATCTAAATACCTTTTAAATAATATTTTATTTATTATAAAACTATTTTTTTATTAAAATACTATAAGTATTTATAGATTATTTAATTATGTATTTATTTTATACATAAAATTATATTATAATTATACTTATTATCTTATATTTCATAAACTAATATATATAATTTATAATATGTAAATGTAAAAAATAAGAGAGTTGAAGGGAGTGGGGTAGATGAAGAGAGAAGAGACAAATATGAAGGCAAAGTATAAAGGAGAGAATAAGAGAGGGAGGGACATTCGTATCTATATCTTTATCTCTACACCATCCCTCTCTCTTTATTAATGATCTTTGTCACCTCCTTTATCTCTCTTGCCCCCTCTCTCTAACTCTCTCTATATATCACTTCCTATATCATTATCTTTCTATCTCTCCATCTCCTCATCTCTCATTGTCTCCCTGTTTCTATCTCTCCATCTCCCCATCTCTTCTACTCTCCTACTGTTTCTTATTCACTTCCACTATCCTTCTACCTTTCCTCTATCTTTCCTATTTCCTCTCTTTCCACTATTTCCATTTATATCCCTTCCTCTTCCTCTCTCTCCATTCTATCTCTCTATCTCTACCTCTCTCCCTTTTCATTCCCATATGCCTTTATCTCTCTCTTCCTATATTTCTCTAACTCTCCCTATTTTTCTCTCCCTCTCTGTGTATTAATTAATGTAACCTTTCATGTTTCAACTCCAGATCGGGATTTTGTTGGAAATATATTTCTCAATATCATAGGCTAAAACCTCTAAGAGAGGCAAGTCGGTGTGACATGCTTTGGGTTTGGCCGACTAGCAACTGTGGATCTTGTGGTTTGTACAGGTCACCAAGACAATGTTTAAGTCATGCCGAAGACGCTTATCACTGTGACTTGTGATTGTCGTTGTAACCCTATGCCGAGTGGAGATCTCTGGCCGATAGGCCATTCATATTGTATATCAGGGAAACCCTTGGCTGAAAGGCTTACTTCGGTCTGAAGTCCCAACAATAGCTAAAGTCTTGCCGATAGCGTTTTCTGTTGAAGCCTTCAGGGAGAGTCTTGGGTGTTCGGTAAGAAGTCTTACCAATAGGAATGTCTCACTGACAGTATTCACTTGGGGTAACTCAAAGGTCTCAGGGAGAAGTCTCAGTGACCAGTAAAGGTCTCGTCGATGGGGATACACTTGGAGTCTTCATGGTGACACAAATACTTTGGTATGAAGTCTTAGCGATGGAAAAAATTCTTGCTGACTGTTGCTTGGTGCTCAGTATGATCTCTTGGCGAAAGCGGTATATCTTGCCAAATGTTGAACGTTTCGGTATAACCCCTTAATGACTCGGTATGTTCTCTCAGCGAAAGACAATTGTCTCACCAAATGGAAAACTCACATCTGTGTGACTTTAAAGCTTCGGTATGATGTTTCACCGACATGGTGAAGTAAGAGTGATAGCTCTCTAGACTCGATGTAACATCTTGGCGATAAGGATGACTCTTGGCGACATCGATGGTTAAGTCTTGTGGCATCGGGGAGAA
>VDFB02038397.1:0-14775 GCA_007258455.2 Sequoia sempervirens
TATCCCCTTATTTAAGTCCATATATCACCTATGTGCTTACACTTATCTTCTAATTTCTCTTCCTTTTCCCTAAGCTATGCAGAGTGCCTGGTTTTAGGTCCTGAGCTAGGCAACTAATCAATAAGGTCTTGATTTAATTTTCTCTCAATGACCTCTTGCTCATTTTTAGTTTCAATTTTTTGCTTTTTTCCTTTAGGGAGACTACTTTCACCCTATCTCCTTCCCTTTAATTTTCCTGAGCTTGTACTTTCTATTTTATCCCTTACAATTACAGAATTAGAAAAAATTAAATTGCAAAGAACTCACAAGATCTATTTGAAGTTCTTCAGCTGAAAAATTCTTCGGCCCTTCGTTTTCTCTCCCATTTCTCCCGCTACCAATTCTGCAATAATTCTTTCAATTACTCTTCTTCAATTCATGGAATTATCTATGCTTTGGGTGTTCATGGCACCATTAATGTATTATCTTTGAGCAGGAGTGCAACAATTTTTTTGAATTTCCCACTGTCACATCAAAGAATTATATCAACGAGACAATTTGAAACTTTGGGCGATCCTTTCATTTGAGTCAGGCCAATGTTTACTGAACACATTGTATGTCGAGGAGACATCACATCATTCCTGGCAATATCAAATGGTTAATCCTTCAAATTCTTATCATTTTCGCCAAGTGTCACTTTGATGAAGCTTTTGATCTTTATCGACAAAAAAACAAGTTTTGCTGAGATATTTAAAAGTTTCTCTGACATTATAAGTCTCCCCAATGCACATTTCTTTCATTTCAAGTAAATTGGAAAGACTCTTGTCAATATAACTTCCATCGGCATGACATAGATAGTCGGAAAGACATTCCAAACTTATTATGATAGAATTTTTCTTACTGATACATTTCCTCATGCTTTGTCGGTGAGATAGGATGGGTATCTCATTGATGATATTTCATCGGTGAGACATATATGCTCGGGTTGACTTATAGATCTCACACCGATAGTGTTTTTCTTGCCAATGAACTTCTTCATTAGCAAGACCATGAGTTGTATCTTCCTGATATGTATCTTCCCATGTATTTTGATCGGTGTGACAATTTTGACCTCTTGCCGATATGCTGAAAAAACCTGCATTAGAATGTAATCGCTTATGGATTGGAGAGACCTGCACCAACTCTTGCCGATATGGATTATTTATTCAAATTCTTTTTCTTAGAGGTATTTTCAGAGATCAAATGGTCAAAACTAATGTGATTATAAATAATTATGTTATACATAGTATATTATATCCATTTTACACTCAAGATATGGCTTTCCTTGGGGAATTTATGAGTGTAGGTCACTATAAAATTTTCAAAATTTTATAGTTCCAATAGTGGCTCCATCTAGGGATGAATGAATGTGAGATCATTGCAAGAATTCAGATCTTTGGAAGAGAAGAACAGACTTTCAAGGGTTAGGAAAATGAATTTTTGAAGAGGATGGAATGAAAAATGGATATGGAGATGGAAAAATATGGAAATGATCCTACTACTGTACATGGAAAGAATTTTTTTTTTAAATGAAGGAATTCTAGGATTTTCCATGTACTAGCAATTCCTATTCCTTTTGATTCCCTAAACTACTGTGCATGGAGAAAAAATGTTTTAAGAGGTTTGTCAAGATTTTTCCATGCACTGGTAGCCCTTAATCCTCTGTGTTTTTTCAAGAGAAGAAATGCTTTAGGAACTACCCATGTACCAACAACTCTTGTTCCTCACCAGACATGTTCTGCAAGTAATATGAATCTTCTCCCCCCTTGCCAGTGATAAAAAGGGCCCTAACCACAAGGATTCAAACTTTCCATGCTTTCCCTTCTCCCGACATCTCACATTCCACATTAGTACCAATTCATTCTCCTTAAATTTTCTATCTTTATCTTTCCTATCAAATAGATATTTTATCGGTGACTGTAACTTCACATTTTGGTTTTGAGTTGCTCTCCTTATTTCATTAAGTTCTGCAAGTTGCTCCATTCTTTCCTCAATTGGTTCTGGAATGTCTATATCTTCCTGAAGGATAAAATTGTAAACTTGTAACAAGTTTTGTAATGGCATCCTAGCTTGTGTTCCATATACTAGTTCAAACAGAGACTTTCCAATTGTCTTCTTCACAGTGATCCTATTTACCCACATAGCCATTCTCAACTTTGAATCCCATTCCTTTTTGTTCCTATCTAACATCCTTCTTATGATTTTTAGAAGACTTTTATTACTAGACTTTGCCTAACCATTTGCTTATGGGTGGTAAGGGGCTGCATAAGAGATAGTAATTCCATGTACTGCTGAAATATTTAAATTCATCAGACCTACAACTCATCCCATTGTCTATGATTAATCTTACTAGTGTACCAAATCTGGTTAGAATATTCTCCATTAGGAAATTTATTACCACCTTTCCTATTGCTTGTTTAGTTGGGATTTTCTCTACCCATTTAGTGAAGTAATCAGTAGCTACCAATATCCACATATGTCCTCCACTTTACTTCTCCTATATTTCCACAATAAAATCAATCCCCCATTGATGGAAAGGGGAATCAACTTGTAGAGGTCTAAGTGGTAGAACTCCCTAATATTTCATATTTCTTCAGAACTTTTGGCAAGCTTCACACCTTCTTACATATGAAAAGGAATCATTAAAGATCTTAGGATAGTAATAGCCTGCCCTGAGAATCTTGTGTGCAGACATTTTGGTAGAATAGTGGCCTCCACATACTCCTTCATGCATCTCCCTCAAGACATGTCCAACCTGTGATTCATCTAGACACAATAATAACATCCCATCCTTATTTTTCAAAAATAGATTACCCTCTATGAACACATACTTAGATGCTTGCAGCTTCAAAGTTATCTTTTGGTTATCATTCAATCCCTCGGGTCATTTCATGTGCCTGAGATAATACACAATGTTCACGTACCAAGAAGTATGTTCAATGCTTGCAACTACATTCTCCTCACTCTCTATATTGTAAATTTGATTTGCTTCAATGTTTGTCTCTACCATTAGCTTGGCCAAACCCTATCCCCTTACTAACTTGGTAATTTGAATCTCCATATCAAATTCTTAGATTTTATTAATCCATCTACATCTCTTCCCTAATACCTCTATCTATATCAAAATATCTTTCATAGCTGCATGTGGGACATAGGAAATTACTTTGGCTCCAACAAGATATGGTCTAAAATCTTTCATTTCTTTGACCAATGCAAAATCTTGCTTTTCCATAATATCATATTTCAACTCTGACCCCTGTAGTGATTTGCTAAAAAAGGATACGGGCTGCTCATGACCATCATTATTTTGTAACATAACAACAACTATAGTATGGAATGAGGAAAATGAAAATAGTTGAAAAGGTTTGGAAAATTCAAGAGACTTTAGGATAGGGGCTTCTTTCATGGCCTATTTGATAGATATAAAAGCTTCTAAGGCTTCTATAGTCCAGTCCATATTTTCTCACTTTTTCAACATTTTGGATATAGGTTTAACAATTTTAGCAAAGTTTGACATGAATCTCCTAACAAAGTTAATTTTCCCAAAAAATGATTGAATAGCTTTGATAGTCTTGGGAATGGGGATTTTATCTATGGCTTCTACCCTTTCAGGGTCTAATCTAATCCCTTTCTTTGACATTCCCTAAGCGTTTACCCTCTGTAACATCAAAATGACATTTTTTAGGATTAAGACTGACACCATATTCCAAAGCTTTGATGAATATCTTCTCCAAGTTTTCTACATGATCTTCATCCATTTTTGAATATAGTAAGGTCATCTTGGTACACTACCATTATAGCATTGATCAAATCTAAATGTCCCACATATGTACCCCTTTGGAAGGTCGCCCCTACATTTGTGAGACCAAATGGAATTCTCAAATAAACATATGTCCCCCATGGAGTGGTAAAAGATATCTTATATTGCTCAAACTCATTAAATTTGACTTGATTGTAGCCAAAAAATCCATCCATTATTGATACCAACTCACACCCTATCACCTTATGTAGTATAGCTTCCATATTAGGGAGAGGGTAATTGTCTTTGAGGGAGGCAACATTTAAATTCCTGAAGTCTACACACAGTCTAATATCCCCATTCTTATTTCTTACTAGAACCAATTTTGAGAGCCATGTTGAATGTCTAATGGGCTTGACAATGCATCGATCTCTAAGTTTTCCAACTCCCTCTTGCTTTTGGTTCCAAAGTTGGGTTAATAGGTCTTTGATTCTACCTAAATGGATTTGCATCTAGTTTTAATGGGATTTCTATGTTGAAATAACCTCCTACACCTTTGAGATCTTCATAGGACCATGCAAACATGTGCTTGTACTTTCTCAACAATGCAATCAACATTCTTCCGATTGTTGGACTTATTTTCTTTCCAATATATACCTTCTTTGGTGCAAACTTAGTCCCTAGATTGATTTCTTCAACATCCTCCCTTTTTATTTTATTTTTCCTTATGAGATATCAATCATATGCATCATATACCCTTTCTAATGCCACAAGCTCTTTGGGAAGCCATAGTTGTCACACGTCCAGTTCTAGTTGGACAAAGGCCACCTATGAGACCTTATGTATTCAAATATGTTGGTCGGCTTACCCATTCTAAACTGGGTAAGTTAGAGTATTGGAGGAGAGTCATTGACGACATAGAGTCTGTGACATGGCATCCCTACCTAGATTGTGATCATTGGGATGATGATGATGTTCAGCTACCATTTCTTTGTCAGTCGATGATCCTGATTGGTTGTGCTCATCGGGTTTTAGAGAGATTCTTGATCAAACGTGTCTACAGGTAGTATGGGATGGTACAGGGTATGCCCCAGGGTGTCGCTCACTATGCTCGTCAGCAATCGGATACAGTAGATTGGGGGCCTTGTTTGTCATATGTTGCGGCAGTTCAAGAGTTTCAAGCTTTACAACCATTTGTGTGGGACATTTAGCCAGATATTGTCGAGGTTCTTCTTACAACAGTTATGCTGAGTATTGTGCTTTGCATCCATTTCCATGCCTTACCATTCTAGATGAGCCTACCCCATTACCTGCAGAGGAGGATGTTCCTGTTGCTCGTGGTCAGAGATGGAGGAGAGAGGATGTTGGAGGAGTTGAGGGAGAGGATATTGATGTGGTTGGTGAGGAAAATGTCGAGCCTGAGGATGTTGGTGGCGAGGAGGATGTTAGGGTAGAGAGCAGTGGAGATGAGAGCAGCGGAGACGAGAGTAGTGGAGATGATAGATTTGATAGTGGAGAGGCTGCAATTGGGTCAGGCCCTGCCTTAGATTTTCCTAGTGAGACCATGCCTCGTAAGAGGCAGGTGGTGGGAGATGTTTCAGAGCGGCTGCGAATAGCAGATCTTCAGGTGCAGCTGGAGATAGTTCAGGAGAAGCTTCTTCATACTCAGGGTTTATTAGAGCAGACTCAGGCGCAGATGTAGGTACAGGCTGAGTTGCATGCAGAGACTCTTTCAGCTGTGCAGGCTCAATTAGTCACAGCTCAGTCACAGATTGCAACATTGACAACAAAGAGAGATGCAGCTAGGTTTGCAACAAAGGGTGCTCAAGCTTTTGCAAATAGATTACAGAGACTAGCAGATGGTACCTCCTTGGTAGATTACATGTGAGAGGTCGCTCGCATTGGTGAGGATATTGAGTTTTGTAGAGTGAGATATTATGATGCAGTGCCTTCTGAGCAGAGAGTGAGCTATGTGAAGTCCCATTCTGCCAGGTCACGATCCAGAACTGTCAGTGCAGGTGTTACCCAACCTCTACCTAGAGATCCCAGGGATCTCAGCTCCTCTGGTGGTAGGGGACTCGATCCTGCTATGCCTACACCATCTAGAGCCAACAACACATGATTGTGTCTGTGATGTATTTTGATTATTTTGATATACAACCATTTGTGATGTTTTATCTCCCGTCATTTTAGACATCATTGTATACTTGACATTGTGATTTTGATATATACGAGATCCAATAGATTCTATGGTCCATTATGTGTTTTATATGATTCTCCGATGGATGCATTTTCTTTTGATGTTCTATATGCTATGTGATGGTTTTATTGTCATGATGGTATGCTTTGATATGATGTTGTTCTATCTATGATGCAACTAACGGTAATGTATGGATGCATCTTATATGGATACATGATGTATATGGATTTATGATTATGGATTGATGTGTTTAAATGATATACTATATGTGATGTAAATGTAAATATATGAATGAAAATGTGGAATGATACATGATGTAATAAATTGATGGACTTTATTATCAAATAGATGGATTATATGTGAATATGATATAATAATTGGATGAGTGTAATGAGTTATGATGATGATGTATTATAATTGAATGATATAGATATATGTATGTTGAAATGTATGAATGATGAAATGATGATGCAAATGTTTTGAATATATGTAAATAATTATGATGATGTAACTATATGATCATGATGTTTTTGTAATTTTCAAGTATACTCAGTCTATTATGAAAAAAGATAATTATTTAAGGAATGATTCACCAATTTTTGTAACAAATACTCTACAGATATGACACTATTATGGATGTAGTCTACTTTTACTATGCAAATCTATATGTAAACATAGGCATTTTAACAATACTTTTGTGCTTTTGTATCATCATTGAGCTTTAAAATGTTGAAAGTGAGTACAAGCATCAATGGTATAATGTAAACCGATGATGACCTGAGTACTACTTTCATGATTTTTGATATTGCAAGCGAACACAAGCATCGAGGTACAATTAAACCGAGATGACCTAAGCATTTCTTGCGTAAAACAGACAAGAATTAACCACTTTCCTATGTGAATTGGAATGTCATCCGTGATACTTTGTAGAGCACTTCCCGCGACGATTCACACAGTAATTATGATTAATTCACAGACAACAGACAAAGAAAAATACCATTTCTTCTTCTTGGCTTTTCTAGTTCAATACATCATTGAGTTGCTCCAAAGAAATGATAATAATGATCAAAGTACAACTTATCCAAATTTTGCTTATAGTATTCAATCATTTATTCATCCATCCCGGGATTATGATGTTTTTGTGTTTTCAAGATTTTGATCAAACTAACTTAAAGATCTATCCTAGGGGGCTCCTGGGGCTGACTCAAAGATTATCCTTGCCTACATTATACATGTAGAGACCACATAGTTTGACCGAAGACCGACTACGTTTTTGATTTTGATATTGACATTTTCTTTTGACTTGTTTTTGGATTATCCAATGTGATATGGATGTTTCTGGATGTGTTTTCATGGTGATTGATTGATGTTTTATGTTGGGTTGTGTTTTGATCACTCTTTTTGTTGCTTTTGTCCATTTTGTTTGTCCATTTGAGTAAGCTCCATGTTTATGTTGCCCCCAATGTTTTTCAGATGTTGCCCCCGGGTGAGACATGACCACATGATATGATATGATAATAGATGTAAAATGATGGTGGAAGTAATGACCATGACATATGTCCAAATAGATAAGAGAGCTGATTCAAATCACAAATAGCGCCTGTTTCTAGGTTTTCACTATATGTTTTTATTGCACTTTTTCGTTCCTTTTGATTTTTTTAATTTTTCTATCTTTTTTTGTATTTTTCTATCACCAAGATGCCTGTTTGCCAGGTTTTCATCAAGGTAACTATTTTCATAAACTAATTCATGCACTAAGTGATTCAAGTATAGAACTTTCTAAGATGGATATTGTTGATAGGTTCATCAAATAGATCCCCTTCTGGTGTAGACAAATGATATGCTCCTGATCCATACACTGATATGATAATAAAGGGACCTAACCAGTTAGGTTCAAACTTCCCTTTCTTTTCTCTATCTTGTTGATTTCTAGGGTTTTCCTTTAGGACCAAGTCTCCAACTTGAAAGACTCTAGGTTTTACCCTATGATTGTAACTCCTTGACATTATTTGTTGGTAGGCTTTCAAATGATTCACTGCTTGTTGACGACGTTCATCTAGCAATTCCAGTTCCTGTAGCCTTGAAACTCTGTAATCTTCATCTGCTATGAGACCCTTCAGTGATACACTGAGTGATGATATTTCTATCTCAATTGGTAGAATGGCCTCTGATCCATACACCAAGGTGTATGGTGTAGCTCCTATTGGTGTTCTGATGTTGGTTCTGTAGGCCCATAGTGCAATATTTAACTGAACATGCCAATCACGTCCACCATTGTCTACCGTCTTCTTTAGTATTTTTAGGATTGTCTTGTTTGAGGCTTCTACTTGTCCATCTCCCTATGGATAGTACGGTGTTGAAAAATGATGTTGACTATGGAATTGTTCACATAATTCTTGGACATCCTAATTTTTAAAAGGCCTTCCATTGTCTGAAATAATGGATTGAGGTACCCCGTATCGACAAATGAGATAGTTGAGTATGAAAGATGAAATCCGTTTTCCAGTGACAGTTGTCAAAGGAACTGCTTCTATCCATTTTGTAAAATACTTTGTTGTTGTGATGATGAACTTGTGTCCATTAGACGAAGAAGGATGTATTTTCCCCACTAGGTCCAATCCCCATTGACAAAAGGGCCATATGGATGTGAATGGTTGTAACTCTTGCATTGACACATGAATTAGATTACCATGAGTCTGACATTTTTGACATCTTTTAACATATTGATATGCTTCCCTCTCCATGTTAGGCCAATAATACCTAAATGAAGGAGTTTCTTAAGCTAGGGTTAGCCCTTGAATGTGTCCCACAAATACCTTCATGGACCTCTACGTAGGATATTTCCAGATTAAGTGATGCTCAGACACTAGAAGAGTACCATCTAAACCTTGATGGTAAGGATTCAATGATTAATGTATGTCATGCGATTGATGATGGATAAAGTTAAGTTTTTGGTTTCCTAGAGAGGTCAAGGAGAAAGAATCTTGTCTTTGAGGTAGAAACATAGATGGACCTTGTGGAATTGGAATAGCAAATGTTTGGATATTGTTGCCATGTATCTGCGCCTTTGTTTTATTGCCCTTGGTATTTGCTCCAAACTTGATATCCATGAAGTATTTTTGTAGATCATCTATCATTTTCTTATAAGGCATGAGCTTCTCATCCTTTGTTTGATACTTGCTATTTGCTTGATAAATGACCCGGTTGTAGGTCCCCATACATGAATTTATGTGATTTTCCATTCAATAGATATTTTGATGTCGATGTCGATGCTTCATACTCAACTCTATTGTTTGTGTGAAACGCAGTAACCTATAAGATATTAGGAATGATGTTGTCCTTGAGGGTGTGATAAATAGAGATTTGCACCAGCTCCTCTTTATTGTGCTTATATGATCCATCAAAATACAGTCTCCATTGTTGAGTTGTAATATTCATGATGTGGACATCTGAAAATTCAATGTACATTGGATGATGATCCTATAATGGAGCTTCAGCTAGTTGATCTTCTATTACTTGTCCTTTGATGGCTCTCCTATCAACATATTGGATATCAAACTCACTCAATATCATGACCCATTTTGCAATTCTTCCTGTTAGAGCAACTTTACCGAGTAGGTATTTTAATGGGTCTATTTTTTCTATGAGCCTGACTATATGAGTCAACATGTAGTGTCACAATTGCTGAGTTGCAAATACTACTGCTAAACAAGCCTTTTCTATGAATGTATAGTTTATTTCATATCTGTTGAGAGTCCAGTTGATGTAGTAAACTACTTGCTCTTTTCCTTCAGAATCCTCATGTGCTAATAGAGCTCCTAAAGATATACCAGCTGTTGCAATATACAGTAATAGTGGTCTTTCTACTATGGGTGGCATGACTATTGGAGGTGTCACCAAATATTGCTTTATCTGGCCAAAAGTTGTTTCACAGTTCTGATCCCATTTGAATGAAACATTTTTATGAAGTAGATGATTAAATGGATGACTCTTATCTGCTAGCTGGGAGATAAATATCTTGATGGATTGTAACCTGCCTTGTAGGGATCATAATTGACTAATGTTTTTAGGCGGTGGCATCTCCATGATTTCCTTAACCTTAGCTGGATCTACTTCAATACCCTTTTTTGACACTATGTAACCAAGAAGTTTTGCTGAAGTCACCCCAAAGATACATTTCTTTGGGTTCAACCTTACATTGAATTTTTCCAGTCTAGTGAAGATCTTATCAAGTATTTCCAAATGTCCTTCCCTAGTGTGTGATTTTGCTAAAATGTCATCCACATAATCTTCCATGAAAGTATGCATCATATCGTGAAAAATTGTGGTCAATGCTCGCTGATATGTTGCACCTACATTTTTCAATCCAAAAGGCATGACATTCCAACATAATGTTGCCCAAGGGAAAGTGAATGTCATCTTTTCTTGATCCTCAGGTGCTATTTTTATTTGATTGTATCCTGAGAAGCCATCCATTATAGATAACATGGCATGTCCTGCTGTTAGATCAACAATTATGTCAATGCTGGGCAAAGGAAAATCATCCTTTGGGCATGCCTTGTTTAAATCCCTAAAATCTATGCATATTATGATGCTATTATTAGGTTTGGATATTGGCACAATGTTTGAGACCCATTCTGCATAATCTATGGAATTGATAAAGCCTGCATCTAATAATTTTTTTAGTTCAACTTTAACCATAAGGGTGGTGTGGGGATGCATCTTTCTCAATTTTTGTTTGACTGGTTTGATTCCCTTTGGTAGTGATAGATGATGCATTAGGAGTTGTGGGTCCAATCCTGGCATGTTAGAATAAGACCATGCAAAATTTATGTGTCACTGCTCAAAGAATCTGGTGAATGTTGGCTTCTCCTGTTCTGTCATGGATGCTGCTAGATGTAAGATCTTTGCCTCTTTAGATGTTCCCAGATTTATGGACTGTGTTGGCTCTACCAGTACTGATGATCTGTCATGGTAATGTTCTGGGAGAGTGTCAAATCTTTCATCCTTTAGTGCCTCAGAAAGGTTTTCACTGTTGGATACGTTCTTTATTTTTCTCTTTTCAAAGTCTAATGCTGCCTCAGAGAGGTTTTCATCATTAGATTTATTTTTTCCTGTTATCATTTTTGCAACTGAAAGATTTTGCACCCTCCTATTGTAAAGTATCGATATGAGTGTTATGGATAGTACTTGTATCATTTTTGTCACTGCAAAGATAATTTATGATGGCATCATCATTTGAAAATACTGGTATGAGACTAGGTTTGATGGGTTCCCAGTCAATAAGTTCAGGGTGCATTAAAGGTAACAATTCATCAGATTGAATAAGGTCAACTGTTGTAAGTGTCATGATAGCTAGGTGGTTAAAGTTATATGTAGGATGTTCAAGGTCTGTGACAATACTCACCTGCAAGTTTTCTGACTCACTCAATGTCTGATCATCCTCACTTGAGTCATCAATATTTGTTGATCCCATAACAAATGTTCTATTTCTTGAACCTTGTCCCTCCTCTCGTAAGGGTCTATATACTTGGATAATATCAAACTCTTTATCAGTATATGATGTAGTAGATAGATGATCCCATTCATATTCGTTAGAGTATGTGTTAGAGCCATCTCTCATTTGTAGTATCCTTTCCACTACTTTTTGGGTATCTTCTTCTTTGTGTTCAGTTATGTAGCCTAATCCCATTTTGTCTTTAGGGTGTAATGTTAGAGGTTGAATGGGTTCAATAATACCGTCCTTTCTCTTGCCAATTGGTCCTTGACATTTGTAACCCATTTTCTCTAAAATGGCCTTCCCTTTTCCATACTGATCTGTTTTGATGTCAACGTTTGCTGATGTTGATGCTTCCTCGTCTTTGTATAGCCAACTAAGAATGTCTTTGTCTTTTGACTCATCTTCGAGTGTACCTACTTTTATAAACCTTTCATTTAGAGTTGTGATGGGTTGTGATGATCTTGGAGATTTTAATATGGGTTGTCCATATGTTTTTGGTGATGGTAGTAACTGTGATAGGCACAAAGATTGCTCAAGAGAATATTCTCCTACACCCTCTTCCTTTATCTGAACCTTTTCTGAAAGTTGTGATAATTCATTTATAGGACCTTTGGTGTTTGATGTGTCCATGACAATTATTTCTTTCTCTAGATTCTTTTTCTCAACCCATTTAGATATAAAATTAAGTTGGCTATCCATAGTGGATGAACTAGAAGTATTGACTTCTCTGTTATGAGGTATTAGAGTGTCTTGAGTTGCTTTCAACATGCTGCAAGTCTGTGGATTGTTGTTGTTAGCTGATATGGTGACTTCCTGTCCATTTACTAGAAATTTTAGACATTGATGGTATGTTGAAGGTACTACTTGCATGTCATGGATCCATGGACGACCCAATAGTATGTTGTATGTTAGATCTCTGTCTAACACTTGACAAACAATGTTTTTGACAATCAGCCCTACCTGAATTGGAAGTATAATAAGTCCTCTGGAAGACCTTTCCTCTTCATCATATGCCTTTATCATTATTTTTCTCTTGGTGTCAATGGCGTTGTCAGAATAGCCTAGTGCATGAATTAGTTTCAAGGTACAAATATTTAAACTAGCTCCTCCATCTATCATAACACATTTAACACAGTGTTTATGGATGAGAACTTCTATATGCAAGGATGCATTGTGTGGGTGATTTATAGATACATCATCTTGTTCAGAGAATGATAGACAATGAGATGTGGTGAGATGTCCCACCATGGCTTGGAATTGACAAACATCCAAATTATTAGGGACCGTTGTAGCTACTAGAGCTTGTTCTAAAACTTCCTTATGTGATGGTGAAATTTTGAGAAGTTCTAAAATGGATATTTGTGCGGGTATCTTTGTAATTGGTCTATGATATTGTATTGATGTGATGGGGGAGCATTGTTTTTGGAGGAAACTCCTTTCAGTATTACTCTGGATTGTCCCCTTGTCGTTATATTGACTTGTGGATGATCTTGTGTTTCCCATATTTTTAAAACATTGATTTGATTATCAAATGTTCTTGCGCTTGTCCTCATGTTTAGGGATTCAATGTCATTGTTGTTTGTGTTATCCTTTTGAGTGTCAATGTCATTTTTCTCTACCTTAGAAAGGAAAATAATGGTGGTGTCATAGACATAGTTTATACTTTTTCCCTTACCACTAGAAGAAGACTCTCCTTTTTCATAGTTGGGTAATGGATTGATAAATGCAGTGTGATCATTGTTTGTCTGAGGCCCTTCAACAAACACCTTCTTGGCTTCGATCAAGTCTTGTACTAGGTGTTTTAGTTGCATACAATCATTTTTCTTATGTCCTTTATTCTTATGGAAATTACAATAATCTGCATCATTCCACCATGATGGTTTTACCTTTGGCTCCCAGTTTTGAGCTTCTGGTAAAGTAATAAGTTTGTTCGCAATGAGTTCTTTCATTGTCGATTCTAATGTTTGTCCTAATGGGGTGAATTTCCGTCGATTTGATTGCCTTTGGTATGACGGTCGTGATTCTCCATTGTTGGTGTTGTTGTTTTGAATAGTGCCCTGGCTATTGTTTTTTTTTTTCATTTTGATTTTCTTTGGTAGTTGATGCTATCAAATTGAATACTAGTTTTACATTATCAGTTGTAGGTTCATTGCTTCCAGTATTTCTATTTTTCTGCCAAAATTTTGGCTTGTCATTGTTTCCATAGTGATTTGCGTTGTTGGATGTCTCACTATAGTGCTTAATCACTCCTCGTTTTACTAGGGCTTCTTCGATTTTGAGCCCATTCTCAATTAATTTTTTGAATGTTGGGGGACATTGTAATTCAATTCTATAACTCATCTGATCATTTAAGTTGTCTATAAATAATTCAATCTTCTCCTCTTTAGGTATAGATCGAGGATACCTAGTGAACAACTTTCTCCATCATTGTAAGAATGATAAAAATGTCTCACCATTTTTTTGTTTCAGTTTATAGAGATCCTTTATGGTTACGTCATGTGTTATGTTGAAAGAGAATTGAGAGATGAATTTGTTAACCAATTCTTCAAAGGATTTGATCCCTGGTTGTAATTTTGAAAACCATTCCATACAATGGGCTCCCAAACTCCTAGGAAATAACCTCACAAGGTATGTATCTTCTTGTGCAAATTTGAGGCTCATTGTTCTAAATTCTCGTACATGGTCAATTGGGTCTGATTTTCCATTGTATTTGTTGTATTTAGGAAACTCACAATGTCTTGGAAAGGGTATCATATCCACACATGGATGAAAAGGGTAAGGACAAATGTCCTTTAATAAATATGTTTTTGTGGTTCCTGTTTGCATGTTTTGAACCTGTTGTTGTAGGATTTGCATTTGAGTTGTTAAAGCAACTACTTGATTTGTATCCTGGGTGTGGTTTGGTTTTGTATCATTAGTTCTAGATGTTTCCTTCAACTGATTGATGTCAAAATCTTTCAGAAGTTTGGCACCTAACTCTGCTAACATTAAGAGGTATTTCTCCATGTCTTGTTCTAAGACCTTTTCCATAAATTTATGAAAATTTGGGTCTTGTGTGTGTTGTATATCCTCTTGTGTTATTTCATTGTTTTCATGTTGTTGGTATCAGAAAAAAGGGTTCTCTTCAATCATGTTTAGATTTTTTAGTTTCTTTTTCTCTAAATTTTTGCCTTTGCAACCTTGTTAAGATTGGCATACAAGTTTTTGTTGTTTTCCCTCACTTAAACTTAGATCTTCTATGTGGTGTTAGTGTCAATTTTATTTTTAAAGAATCCCAATAGAATGATGTATTCTATTGACGAGGCTAATTTAAAATTC
>VDFB02038398.1:0-27939 GCA_007258455.2 Sequoia sempervirens
CTTTCAAACACCATCAGCAAGAGGGAGCTTCCCCTCCTAATTTGAAGAGCAGTTTATCTGTGCATAGCTGTCCGTTTTCAAATCCGCATTCCAGAGGTGCGAATTTAAACGCCAACACTTAGAAATGTTGATGAAATATTCAAACCCTAGTTCTGGAAATCTTCTCCTGTAAGCATATTTGTGACCTCTAATGTAAAGCCACCTGATAAGCAAACCTTGGGTGTTATTTCACACCTATAGAATGCTCGAATATGAGAGAAAATCATTCTCCAAGATCAATCTATAGAAAGAAACCCTTGTTTCTCCTCTTCTCAGCCAAAGCCAAATTTTCACAAGTGTTTGAATGATGAATGAATGGTGAATTTGCTTTTTGAAAGCCTTTTATACTTCTCCAATTGGCACGATTTCTAAAGCATTATAAAAGCATTTAATATAATAAATATATTTTCTTTTGTTGTATTAGAATATACCTCAAGTGGGCACCCAATTTAATGACTTTTAAATAACTTGACTTTATGTTATTAAATAACTTTATATTATAAAGTCAAGTTATTAATAATATCCACTTTTATATTTAATTATTAAAATTCCATAACTCCATCATTATTCAACGTTAATTAATTCTTACTTCACCATAGGGTAACCCACTACCCACTTTGCCCATCTAGATGCCCTACTATAAATAGTAAGGTTGGCCCCCAACATCCCACTTACAAAAAATAGTATGTATAAACGGAGCCAAAAACCCATGGAGATGATCACCTCAGAATATGCTAACGAACTGGAGAAGAAAACATTGCCAACTACCATCTGGAGAGCCAATTAACTCCCCAACAAGGTCCTCTAATTACCAATATTAGCCTACGAGGACTTGATGATAGGCTAATCTGTCAAACACTGACCCAGGCTAAAAAAGGGACACTACAACTCATAAAAAATATATAAATCGAAAATAAAATATGGCAAAGATGAGAAAAAAATTTCCACCTAACTTACATGTTTTTAAGCTATAACAATGGCTTTCTAGAACCAATTGATGATAAATCAGACAAGACAAGACAGGAAAATATGTACATCAATCATCAACCACACTAATGTGAAAAAAGGTAAGATATGAAGAAGATATTCATTAGTTTTTGTTTTATATAATCAAGAAAACTCAGTAATTGACAGCCTAAGCAAACTCTAAGGTAAGGATAGAATCCTACCATGGTGAACAGCTAGACCCCAGTAACGAGCAAGCCAACACCTCTTGAGAACCACTTCTTCCTAATTAATAACTATAACACATTAGATTCTGCTCAAAACTATTAGCAAAAACTACCTTAATCCATGAAATACTTGAAGATAGGAAATAACTATCAAACCATCTCTTCTTGTGTTAGAATCATTCTTTGCATCATAAGCCGTAATGAATTTGCCTCTGCTTCTACTTCTTGTGCTTGTTGAACACTTTCTAATGCTTCACCTTTTACAGTCTGGGCTGTAACAGATCAGTAATGATATTCATTTAGCCTTGAATATTATCACATAATTAATAGAAACTTGAGCAGACATGTCATCATTGAAATAAAGAACTTTGGATATGCTATAAATCAAGGATGTGGAAAATCTTCCTTCATCTAAATCATTTTTATGTTTTACTATCCACTGTTTATTATTCTGAAATATGAATTACCTCCATTTCCAAACGAAGAGCTACTATTCTATCATCTTTATCATTTATTGCTTGTTTCTCAGCTTTAAGAGCATCCTGCAAGAAATTTATTTAATTATTACCATGCAACAAAAAATTAACACATTTATGACTATTTACCATTAGGATAGAAGTGTTTGACGTGTCTTATTTCTATTAATGTAATTATTCCCCATAGATGCCAAAGACAAATTACCCAAATCTGCAAAAAAAGCACATGTTTAGCACAATTTTTCGTTTTTTTAAAGATAGTTGAAAAGATTACATCTAAAGAAGACACCAGCAGCTAAATGAATATCTCAATTGCAAGATGCATCTACCTAATCTCTTACAACCTATTCAGTTATCTGCAGCAAGTCAATTATGCATGGATCAGGGACTTGTAATATTAATTTAATAATGAGGCCATACAAAAAAGAGCCCACATTTGTTTAAGAATTTCCCCACTTACATATTACTAAAATTTGGCATCCATATTGGCGGTAACATGTTTCCATTGTTGTTCTATTGGGGAGATCAGTTGCATGAGAATCAAGAGACTGCCTCAAATCACTACATTAGCTATAAGTAGTGATAACTTTGTGATATTTCATCATTCCTTCTGTCATTTGTATTTTTGAGAAATCAGTATGCTATTTCTGCAGTTCTAGAGATAGAAAAATGTAATTGACCCCCTTTATTCTAAGTTGGTGGTCTTGGTATAGGAAGAGGCATGGGTTAAAAGTTTGGGTCTGTTGGTACATTTTTTTCCTTGTGTATGGGTATGGGTTCATATCATTGTAACGAGACTCGCCCAGACTCGCCATGACTCGGCGAGTCCCGGGCCGAGCCAGCCTGGCCGAGTCTGGGGAGCTCGGACTCGGACACGCCGAGTCCAGAGCCGGACTCGCCGGACTCGCCGGACTCGCCAGACTCGCCAGACTCGCCCAGACTCGGAGAGTCCCAACCCTGTGACCCGGCCGCGGCAGCAAGAAGTTAAAACACTAAAAAAACATAAAACTAAAAGTTAAAGTTAGTTTTTTTTTTGTTCTATATGTTCTCTCCAACCCTAAAAGCAACTTCATTTCACTCTTTTGGAAAAATAGGAGGAGAAGAGAGCGTTGTGAAGAAAAATAGGAGGAGAAGAGAGGGCAACCAGCAAATTGTTTAAAACAAAAGCAAGGTCATATATCATTTGGGAAGCTTCATACTGCTAAGGAGGTGCATTGAAAGTTCATTGCTAGTGAGTGGGAGGAGTTTGCATTGCATTCCAAGCCAAATCTAAGAGGTAAGTTTGATTTTAATGGTTTTTTTTGTGTTTTTTTAACAAATAATTCATTGTAATTTGTAAAATCATTGTTTTTAAATTATTATAGTTTGCATTTTCATTTACAAACCCTACTTGCAACTTAAATAATTTTACAAACCCTACTTGTTATTGCAGCCACATTCATTTGCAAATCAAACCATATTATTATTTTCACAATGTCTCAAACCCCAGTCAGAAAAGACCCTGCTTGGAAACATGCTGAAATCTTTCTCGGAATGAAAAGAGGAGAAGCAAAATGTAAATACTGCAAAACAATATATCATGGAGGCATAAATAGATTGAAATACCACCTTGCACGCATACCCATCCATGATGCAGTGGGCTGCACCCTAGCACCTATTGAGGCTGTTCGTGAAGTGCAGGTGCAATTAGAAAATTTTGAAAGGCAAAAAGAAATTAGAAAGAGACAGAGGGAGGAGTTGGCAGGTGTTGGAGTTGGATAGGGACTTGGTGCTGTTGGAGATGCTTCTTCCATGCCTCCATACCGTCCTAGTGCTAGTGCTTGTGCTAGTGCTTCTGCTTCTACACCATCTATTCCTATGCGTACTCCTAGTGCTGGTGGTGCTGCTACTGCTAGTGGTAGTGGCAGTATTAGTATTGGCCCTAGAGTTCGTAAATCTAGGGTGGACTCATATTTTGTACCACGTACTACTCCTGGTTCCCAACCGTCGCTTGAGAGCATGGGTTGGAACAAGGATGTACATGATGCAGCAAAAAAAACAATTGCAGACTTTTGGTACTACTGCACCATTCCCTTCCATGTAGCCAGGTAATTCTTTTTTCGTTTAATTGTTTTAAAATTTATATTTAAATTTTATTGTTTTAGAATTTAGATGTATCTCACTATCGAATTCAAATTTAAAGTTAAAAACTTGAATCTTTTCATTTTATGACATGTTTTAGGTCTCCTTTTTGGCAAAACATGGTTGATGCAATAACCATATGTGGGGCGGGGTTCAAAGCCCCCAGCGAAGATGAATTAAAGGGCCCACTTTTGACTCAAAAGGTGGCGGATGTGAAAGCACAATTAGAGGAGCAGCGTGTGCAATGGAGGAGGATTGGTTGCACCATCATGACTGATGGTTGGACCGATAGGAGAACCATCATGACTGATGGTTGGACCGATAGGAGAAATAGGACGCTGTTGAACTTTCTAGTTTCCTCTGGAGGTAATTGTACTTACCTTAATACATTGATATTTGAATTTGATGTAGTGATTAATAATTTAATAAGGCTGATTTATGTTTTTAATTTATTGAATAATTGGTAATTTGGTTTTGCTTATTTTTTCAGGTGACACTGTCTTCATAAAGTCCATTGATGCTTCCGCCCAATTCAAAAATGCCACATACTTATGTGAGGCTATAGAGGAGGTGATAGCCGATGTGGGGGAAGAAAATGTAGTTCAAGTGGTGACAGATAATGCAGCAAATTATGTTGCTGCTGGTAGATTATTGATGGAGAGGCACCCAACTATATTTTGGACTCCATGTGCCGCCCATTGCATTGACCTCATGATGGAGGATCTTAGCAAGCTCCCATGGATAAAAACATGTATGGAATCAGCAAGAAACATTTGCAAATTTGTTTACAATCATGCATGGGTGCTTAACCTTATGAGGCAATACACGGGGTTGAGGGAGTTGTCTCGTCCTCGCATCACTCGGTTTGCATCAAATTTTATCATGTTGCAATCCTTGATTCGGTCAAGGGCACCTTTGAGGCGCATGTGTGCTAGTGAGGAGTGGTCTTCCTCATCCTTTTCTACAAGCACTGCAGGGATTGCTGTGGCTGATTGCATATTTGATGAGGCGGGGTTTTGGACACCAGCAGATGAGATTGTGAAGGTAACATTTAATTCTTTATTATGTTTTAATTTTTAATCATATCTTACTTTTATTTGTTCATTTTCATTGACAGTCACACTTACTTATTTGTGAAACATGTTTGCACTTTGCAATTTATTGAGCCCTTGCTAGTTCTCCTACGAGTTGCAGATGGGGAGAAGCCCGCAATGGGCTACATATATGAGGGCATGGATAGGGCCAAAGAGGCCATTAGATCAGTCTATGGTGGAGTTGATGATAAGTATCGTCCCATTTGGGAGATCATTGATAGGAGATGGCAAAACCAACTCCATAGGCCCATCCATGCAGCCGCATGTTTTCTAAATCCGGCCTTCCACTTCCGCCGTGATCTCCGTGCAGATAGAGAAATTCTTAGTGGGCTCTACTCGACGATAGAGAGAATGTTGCCCGCTGTTACTACACAGATAGTGCAGGAGATAGATGCCTTCACTAAGGCACGAGGAGACTTCTTTGCACATCAAATGTGCAAAGATAGTAGGACAACATTAATGCCAGGTAAAAATATATTTAAGGCAATAATTTTCATCTTTTTATATTATAATTTATTATTAAATGTTGAACTTGAACTTGAAGCTTGAAATGAGATTGATTTTGTTTCTTTTTCTCATCTCAGATGGATGGTGGGAGATGTTTGGTTCTGATACACCGAACCTGCAAAATGTTGCCATACGAATATTGAGCCAGCCATGCAGTTCATCCGGTTGTGAGCGCAATTGGAGTATGTTTGAGCACATACACTCCAAGAAGCGCATTAGATTGACAGTGGAGAGGATGAATGACCCGGTATATGTTCATTACAACCTTCGGCTCAGATACAGGAAGGCTTTGATACGACAACACCCGATCTGTTTAGAGGTTGATTACCGGTTGAGTGATGGATCAACTGAGACTCGAGCCTTGATCTTTAGTGGCGAGGACCTTGATTGGGTGGACCAGGCAGAGAGAGAGGCTGAGGTTGTAGCCATGGCTGAGGAGGAGGCTAGAGCACGAGGAGACATAGCTACTGGTGGTGAGAGTGGTATGGGGACTCAGACACAGGCAGAGACTATGGCTGCAACTGCAACATCAGCCAGGACCTTTAGACGCCTTCGTAGGAAGGATGCTGGCTCCACTGTGCCATAGGCATAGAGTGATAGACTTATAGCTATTGTTTTGAATCTTTTGATATTTCATATTTGTATGGAACATTTGATGTCATGGATTTCATTTTCCATGAGTTTTGTATACATTTGACTAATTTTATATATCAACGTATGTTATTTCCTTCAGCAGCGCAACTACAATTTGTGTACTTTATACTTATGTGATCATTGTATATTTGTGTATGTGATCAAGTTTGCTTTTATTTGTGTTGTATTCAATAAAGGGTGCTTGAAACAAGTTTTAAATCTTTAAAAATCTCTAATTTTCTAAGGTTTTTTTTTTTTTTTTCATTTTGCCGAGTCTGCGCCGAGTCCGAGTCCGAGTCGCCGAGTCGCCGAGTCGAGTCACCCTAGCCGAGTCCGAGCCGAGTCCGAGTCTCGTAACTATGGTTCATATATATATTAAAATTTTAAAAATTACAAAAACGGTAAAACTCATAATTACCAATAGGAAAAATATTTAAATACCTCAAAGTTTGCAAGAAAAAGAAATTCTCATAAATACAGAATATGATAATTTAATGATTTGTCAAAAGTTAATAAAAAATGAAAACTACAATTAATATTCAATAATTTTCATATTACTTTTCATCAGGGGCATCAAAGTGAGCATTTAGTTCAACTCCATTTAAACCACGACCAGCTGCAGTGCCACTCCCACTAGCCATGTCATATGCAAGAAGTTTCCCCATCTATAGAAATTTCAGCAATTTGTGCAACTAGAGCATCTAAATTGGTAAACTCAAGAGTTAGATCTCAATTCCTCCCCACCCCATCATTGTAATTACTAATTATGTCTTTTATGTGACAAGAGACACAAGTTTGAGCATACAAAGACAAAATTCTTAGCTTTTTTTGCACCTAATCAGTTGTGCTTAACTGAGTGGATAAATGAGTGTGCACTCCACTTCCACTCCACTCTGCTAAAGAATAACTCAAAACTTGTTGAATTTTCATACAATATTTACAATTAGAAATCATAAATTATAATATATAGCAATGAAGGAAAAATGAGAATTGAAAAATAAAAAGATGCATACTTGAGAGAATAATTATTATAACAAGCTAAAAGTTAATAGAGCCTTAGCCATGTATGTACCAATATTAATGAGCACCTTTCCTATATTTTTCTCAAAGAGCACAAACATCATAATTTTTTGAAGATATGAAGTGGCCAAACTCACTCAAGACAATACTTTGTATATCTGCATTTGAGAATATTCTTCTAAATGCAGTCTTGTAGCTAGCAACAACCTCTTCATCTCTATATTGTGCCACCCTCCTCAGCATAGAAATTATCTCAGAGCTATAATATTTCAGAGACAAAGGAAATCTTAGGGTATGCGATGGTGTAGTCATCTTGTTTCAGCAGTCAACAATGATTTTTTTCACCCTTTTGAAAACTGCTTTTGTATGGTCAGGCTCCTTGGCTTCTATTATGGTTCTTATTTTTTCAAGTGTGGAGTTCATGTCATCATAAATTTCACCCAAACCTGAACAATTTGTATCAACACACGTAATCATGCTGATGATGGGCTCAATGAAACTCAAAACGTATTCCACACAAGCCCACCACTCATTATCTAGGATCAATGCTTTGACTTTCTGGGCTCTCTCTATATCTGATTGCCTTCATATTTTCCAAAGAGTGTTGATGACCATAGCATCAATGCCTCTTGCACCTTCACAAGTTGTCTCAAGATTATTGTGTGATGCAAATCAAGTTTAGGAAACGTAACACGGTGTAAAAAATAAAACAAGTTAAAATATTAAAAAGAAAATGGCATGTAAAATAAGAAAGAATAAATATTTAAAAATATAATAAAAAACAAATTTTAATTTTTAATTAACTTCATCAATCCAAATTAGAGGTGGTCTTTGTTGTACCCCAAAATTAAAAATTTTGCTACACTTAGACATTTTGAACAAATGAGTAAAAAGTCTTGTCAAATTTGTCAAAAAGGTCAAAATTTGGGTTTGCATGTCTTGCATGAAGGATAAAAATGTAAAATTTTCAAAATTTGACAATCTGGGTCTGCTCAGAGTGACCTAATCTGCAAAACCCAGATCTCAGTTTTTCATCCCTACTTTTTAGGAAAACTGCTATTTTTAGAAATTTCCTAAAAATAGTAATTTTTATGGTTTTTAAGGGTTTCTTCAAAACGGATACTGGCCAAACTTTCTAAAATAGAAAGTTGGTCCGTTAGGGTTCAAAAACGATTTTGATTGGCTCAAAATACTTCCATATCGGGCTAGTGCAGTCAAAATCTCAAAAAGATCAGTTTTGCCCTAATCGGTCCATTATGCTTTTTCAGAAGCATTTCAGGAGCTCCGAAGTCGTCAATGGAGGTCAGTCGGCTGCCAGGTGTTAGATTCAATGATCAAGCATCAAACAGAAGATGAAATGATGAACACGCATGTTGAACGAGGAAGAAGGTGAAAACAGTGAAATTTTGACTTAGTCTGCTTGACTTGGGCGCCCCAGGTGAAGAAGGGCGCCCATCTTTTTAGGGCACCAGATGATGAAATTAGGGTTTGAGCTCTCAGTCAAAGTTATTCAGAATCCTTCTAGCTCCACAGCAAGTCTGGCGATGCAGTCAATGGATCATCTAGTCACCCGGAATTCGAGATCAAACGGAGCAGTTTCAAACAGGAGATAGAATGAAAATTATGAAAATGTCTGAAAAGTTTCTAAGTTTGGGAGCTTTGGGCGCCCCAGGTGCCCAAGGGCGCCCAACTTTTTGAAGGGGAAAATCTAGCAGTTAGGGTTTGCTAAAGTGCTCAATCTCTTAAGATTTCAGTCAGCTTTGCAACGTATATCTTCGTCAGGGCATCCGACTGGTCATCCTTCGGCAAATTCAGATCAAAGTTGAGGGTATAGAATGAAGGTTTCAAACTCAGAAGGATGGAAAATCAAAAAATGGCCAAGTCTGGAGGAGTTGGGCGCCCCAGAAGGAAATAGGTGCCCTTGATTTTGAGGGCTTAAACAAATGAATTTGCCAGTAGAACCTCCAGTGTGACTTCTCCAGAATAGATCAAGCTTTCCAACGAGATCACCAGCATGTCAATCTAAGTTGGCAATCACCTGATGCAGCAGCTAGAACAGAAGGTCTAACAGAGCCAAAGTTGAAAGTAGAGAAGAAAACACCAAAAATGGCTAACTCTAGTGAAGTTGGGTGCCCCAGCTTGCCAGGGGCGCCCAAGCTTTTGAAGCCTCAAATCCAACTTTCTGACAAAGTTACTCCCAGGAGACTCCTCTTGATTTCTCTTCAGCTCCGTAACGACCCAACCATAAGTCAATCCGACGCCTAGAACTCCAAATCTGACGAGATCATCTGAAGAAGAGCAAAGATGAAGAAAATGAAAAAAATTCTAAGTCTGGTAAACATGGGCGCCCCTGGTGAAGAAGGGCGCCCAAACTTTTGAGGTTTGAAATGATAGAATTTGTTGATACGGCCTCCAAGACCACCTCATCAAATTCGATTGAGCTATCCAACGAAGCTAACAGTCAGTCAATCGGATCAGTGTAGCCCCCAAAATCAAGATTTCATTAGAAGATCAAAGGGAAATGAAGAAATTGAAAATCATGTAAAAATGGCTAACACTGTGAAAGTTCAGAACCCCTGGAGGAGATAGGCTCCCATGAATTCGAAGGTCAAAATGAAGTTTTTAGCTAGAAGTGCCTCAAGGGTGATCTTCTCAGAATCAGTCAAGCTTCGCGATGAATCATCCATCTCGTCAATCCGATCAACCTGGAACCTAGAGATTGAAGGTCAAACAGGGTTCAAAATTGAGGAAAAGTTGAAAACTTAAGAAAAATGGTTAAGTCTGGTGAACTTGGGCGCCCCTGGTGAAGAAGGGCGCCCAAGCTTTTGGAGGTCAAGATGAAGTCTTTAGCCAAAGTTGTCTCCAGATGATCTCTTCAGAAACAATCAGGCTCCATGACAGATCATTCTTCTAGATCTCAGCATTCACTGAGCTCCCGAAAATCAAGATTGAACAGAGGATGAAACTCAAGCAAAAAATTGAAAGTAGTGAAGAAAATGGCCAAGTATTGAGAAGAAAAGCGCCCCAAGAGGAGATTGGCACCCAAGAAGCCATGCCTTAGCCAAATTTTCAAAATGTCAAAGAGAAGGAAAATGTCTAAATTCATTGAACAAGCTGAGTTTAGGGTTTGAAGATTAAAGCAAAAGAAAACAAAGCTATTTCAAGCCCTAAATCTATGTAAAACATCTCTTCCTTTCAATTCTCATCATTTTTACAGGTGGCGTCCCAAGGAGAAGGTGGCGTCCCAAGGAGAAGAGTGGAGCAGCAAATTTGAGGTTTTATTTCAAGATTCTCAAGCTCAAGGTTGCTGATTTTCATGAATAATTTTCAAACCAGCAATATAAACCCTTGCTTTTTCATGCATTTTCCATCCAGAAGATCAAATTTTTCAAGGAGAAGATCAAGGATTTCAATTTTCAGCCTTCTGGGTCTACTCAACTCATTCTTCTGAAGAACTTTCAAGAAATTTTCTCATGTTGCAGCAATTGCTTTTTATTTGCATGTCGGTGAAATCCTCAGGGTTTACAAGTTTGGATCATCCGGGTCCTCTCAAAACAGTCTTCTGAAGAAAACGCATATCACAGTTTTTTTAAAGAAAATTTCAAATTCTAGGGTTGGCTTCTTTTTCGATCAGCCATCAGTGTTTTTTGAATCTGATCAACTAGGTTCATTCCAAATTGTATTCTGAACAAAACCCAGGTGCCAGCTTTTTCGGTGAAAAATTGAAGAAATTAGGGTTTACTTTTTTTTCAACCTAAATTCAAAATTTTCAAAAACGGATGATCTGGGTTGGCTTGCAACGAAATTTTGAAGAAAACCCATATCTTAGAAAAATTTCCAAAAAATTGTCCATTTGAGGCCGAAAAACTAGCATTCTAAAAATAGAAATTTGTTCAAAACTTGTCTGAACATAGGCAAGTTTACAGTCATTCTTCAAGGTTTTCATTATGGAGTACACTCCCCTTGAGTTTAAGACCAAATTAGCACCATGTCAAAACTTCATCATCTCAGCTAAAGAACGAGAGAAGGTGTGATATGAGAAAAAGGAAAGGTATCGGAAAAGAGTTGTGCAATACTCTTCCGTTCAAAATCAAAAGGGTCAGAAGCATAAAGTCGCAGAGCCGCCAAGTTATCAATTAGTGAGTCATCTTTTGGGGCAGCAATTTTTTTCAAGAATAGAACTCATAAAGCAGCCAAAGAAGTGAAAGATTCTCTAAGTTTGATCATAGAAGGTGAAGAGATCTTGGAGGATCGGAATATTGCCTTAGATAGTATCAATGCACCTGACCAGGACCCAGTTTCCTGCTTTTTGGCGGATATGATTGAGATTTAAAGCAACTTTCATCTAGAAGCTTTCTTTCCGCTTTCTTTCTATTCTTGGAACGATTCTTATCCATTCTTTGAAGAAGAGAAAGAAGATAAATTGTAATAGTTGGCATTTTCTGCTTTTCTTGCTTTCTTAGGTGTTAGATGTTATCTTCTTCTAGATTTAGAAATAAAGCTTGCTTGCTGAGCAAACCCTAGATTGTAAAAGCAAGGAGATTTTAGGGTTCCCTACTCCTCTGCTTGCCTATAAATAAGAGTCTTTGCTCATTAGTTTTCTTTAACGGTTATTGTGATAGCAAATTGTTGAGTCTCTTTTAGCTAGCAAGCTGTTATTCAGTGTCAATTCACTTGTGTTTATGATAGCGAATTGTTGAGTCTCTTTTAGCCAGCAAGTAGTTGTTGTAATCATTGTCCCTTTTGTGTAAGAACAAGTTTGCAAGCCTCTTTAGCTGCAAGTTCTTGTTCCGTGCATGTGTTTAGTGTAATCTTTGTTCCAAAATTTTGAGAAATAAAATCATGAGCCTCCTTTGCCTTGGTATAACGTCTCAGATTTTCGTTTATTATGTTATACTTTTGTGATCTTAATTTCAGCCTACATTGAAGTGTGTAGATGTATGTTGAGAAAGAGTTCTTGTAAGCCTTTGTCAGAGAATCAACTTTATTCATTTCTAAATTCTCTTGCTTTGCGTATTACTTGAGAAGTTAGAAACGTCTTTAGCTTAAGTTAGTCGTAGTTGAAGTTCTTAATCAGAAAATCTCAGCTGTGGCGTTTGTGTTTTATAAACCTCGTGCTCTAGCTGAAACAAAAAGATAGGAAAATTAGTTTTAATTTACTTTCTTTCACACCATCAGCAAGAGGGAGCTTCCCCTCCTAATTTGAAGAGCAGTTTTACTGTGCATAGCTGTCTGTTTCAAATTCACATTCCAAAGGTGCGAATTTAAATGCCAACAGTCTTGAAGATGGCTTGTGACATATGATAATTTTCAGAAAATTTTGAATCTTCTTGACCTACATATAGATTTCTTTGACCCACTTGATTTTTATGCCAAGCTTTTGCATATCAAGTTGGGTGAATAGACAACACATGATGTCCAAAGAATATAGCCATATGCAACCTCCACTATTGAACCAACTGACCTACAATTTTTAGTGTTAAATCCATTATGACTTAGACAACACTTTTGGGGCCCACCATCTCAATGGATTGCATTAGGATATTGGCAATGAAAGTTGCATCCTTCATTTTCCCCTCACAATCTACTACCTTCAAAAATATTGCCCCTTTAGAGGACACTACAATGACATTGATTGGTAGTCTATTTTTACAGTCTACCCATACATAAAAAATAATGGACACTCTTATTTTAGGCCATGTATCTTTGATTTCATGCCTCTACGGAAGCTTTCTCTATAATGTCCCCGAATCAAGATGTTGAAACATATGCAATTTTTATAATATTTTGGTGGATATACAAACTGAAAGTAGAATTTAAAAATGTTGATCATCTATGGTAATTTCTAAAATATAACACTTATTTATAAATACTAAAAAATAAAATATGAAACTGAAATTCTATACTATGTTGATAATTTATGATAATTTTTAGAATTTGATACTTATTTTAAATACTAAAAATGAATGCAAAATTTAAATCCAAAACTTGTGCATGATTGCTGGTCAAGAATAATAAGTTTTGATATTTTACGCAAACCCTTATTCAATTAGTGACTAGGTAAATAGTAGATCCAAAGGATAATAATGCCACAACACCTATGAATCCCTTATGAATGATTTATAACAGAAAAAGTTACTTACATCGCTCATACACAGAAGAAAAAAATTATAAAAGAAATGGAAAATTAATCCCCAATCACAACACTTAATCAGGAAGTAATAAATGAACCTACTAACAATATATTTTATAGCAAATCAAATCTGAAACAAGGCGTGGGGACAGAAATAAATTTTCAATAAAAATTAAAAGTACATCATTAGCTGTGAGGCATGTACGAGCTGCTTGATTGCTGTAAATGTAGTCATAAGCAAATCAAGCCTCCTTCAATGCAAACAAACTTCCCAAAATTTGAAATTCTACAACAATGATGACTAAAAAACTCCAAATAATTCCAAACAATATGTAATGTCCCCATTTTCAGGTTCTCTTACATTGCAATTGGTACTGTCCTTCGAGGTGTGTGTCAACATTATTAGAGGAGTTATTTGATGTTTCCAGTGAGCTCAGGGGGTCTAGAGGATTCGTATCCCACTTTCAAATATGATTTTCGGCTTCCAATGTGGTCTACAAGATTCTTGGAGAGAGCATCTATTTTTAGTAAGTCACCCAATTAGGTATATTTATCATCTTTCATCATCGGGATCACTCTTGCATAGTTATTTTTCAGTTCTGGTGCATTTCGGCCATTCACGCTAATTGAGTGTAATATTGAGCTATATTTAATTAATTTTACTAAGGTCATTTTAATTAAAATATTTAATTGAGCACCTTAGTATTATAGGTCGTTGGAAAGAGAATGAAAAATTTTAAATGATGGGATGCTTAAAAGCATAGTTGGAAAACTCAACTCGACAAAAAACTGGCCAAGCCCAAAATTGACGAGTCAACAAAAACTCGGAGAAAACTCAACAAAAACTTAGCAAAAAACTTGGAAACTTAAAAAATTGCTTAAATTTCATTAGAAACTCTTTTTTTTTTTTTTTTTGCAAAATTCAATGACAAGATGAATCGAATGAAACAATAAGTGAGTACAAAAGTGTTTTCTATTAAATTTGATTGACTTTAATGCAAATTGATTACAAAATCGCATTCTCATGTAGAAGCCTGATGGCTGAAAGCCTAATAGTCTAAGTTGTCGATTCTAGTCTTCACTCCTAAATCTCCTCATTGTAATCAAATTTCTTATATGAGAAGAGATCCCAATAACTAGTGGGGGTCTAGGAGTGGAGATATCAATGATGTTGAGGGGTAGCACCCCTCATGGTGGTTTGGGGGAAAAGCCCCTAGTGAGGTCAAGGGGCAACACCCCTCGTGGGGAATTGGGGGCAATTCCCCCAACGGGGTCGAGGGTAGTTCCCCTCATGAGGTCCAGGGGCAACACCCCTAGCGCATTCCCTGTTGTGACATAGAGCAGGGTTGCACCTTGTTGTGACCTTTTCACACATTGCCCCATTCAAGATGGGGACCCCCTAAATTTTTGCTCTGTTCCGGTCTTTTGGCTTGGGTTTTCTTCTCTCTCTCTCACTCTGTCTCTTTTCTGATGTCCGTCTTTCTAGGTTGCGCCCATCGGTGAGTTTAAGTGTGAAACTGACCAAGTCTAAAATTAGGGTTTCATCGTTTCTGGTCAGTCCAAGGTCAAGTAAAGTGAGTAAATTGAAAATTGAACTTAACGTTGTTTCCAGCAGGCATCCAACAGGCTTCCAGCCAATTTTCATCGAATTCTGAGATACTTACTATTTTTAGTAAGTGTGAAATTCAGGGCAATTTGTCAGCATTTTTGAATTTTCAACAATCACACCGCATTCAGAGCATATCAGGCTACTTGCATGCAAAATTTGAGCGAAAACAGACAACTTACTATTTTTAGCAGTCCAGCTTCCGGGACAAATTTCAGGGTGCAGATGCAGAGTTTTTCTTTGCATGTTTGCATATTCCTTCTGGGTTTTTCGAGACCTTCGCGATGATGTAACATGCAAAACGAGACGATCACTTTCAGAATTCAGCCTTCGAGTTATTTTTAGGGTTTGCATGAGTTTCTTTTGCATGGGTGATTCATTGCGGGTTTTAAAGCTTGATGTGTGACATGCAAGCGGATAATCCTCGATAAGGAACTTGCTATTTTAGCGGGTGTGTCGGCCGCCTCGCCGATTCAAAATTACCGTCAGCGATGCCCGCAACGAAAGCGAGAGTTCATTTGATCGCATGCGAGAAGCAAATTAGTTTCGGCGAACCTTAAAATAGGCATAAAAAGTCAAAATTTTAAAACCGATGTAAACCATCGCGTCGGCATCCATCGATATACTCTGCTGGTGAAATTTCAAGTCAAGCGGACGCACTTACTTATAGTAAGTCAATTTGGAAACTGGCTAAAAATAGTAAATTGAGTGCATGCGCCGGTGTCAGCCAGCAGGTCACGTGGTGAGGAGCGCCTCATTCAAATTTCAACTCGATCAGAGCATGGGAGCTATCAGAAACATGAGGTTACTATTTATAGTAAACCACCTTCAGAAACATGCTAAAAATAGCAGGGTGACTAAAAGTGGCAGTGCCGACAGGTCAATAAGGTTATGAGGATGCTACGTTTAAAATTTCAAGTCATTCCGAACTTCAGAGATACAAATTCAGAAGACTTACTATAAATAGCAGGGCACGTAAGCTGGCAAAAAACGAGAAAAATTGTCTAAGTCTAGAACTTCATTCAGAAGACATAGCAAATGCGCCAGGTGAGTAAGAAAGCATGGAAAAAATTCTAAGTATGGTGTTCATCCTACTCAGGGATCAAAATGCGCCCAAGGCACTAGAAGTCAAAGAAAGTCAACAATCTTCGTCCTGCTCAGGGGTCCAAATGCGCCCAAAAGAAGAAGGAAAGCTCAAAAAAGTTGAAATTTTTTCTAAGTATGAGAAATCCGCCACCACCTTCAAAATGCGCCCAACTTGCAAACTTCGTCCTCCACCATGGCAAAATGCGCCCAAACTTGTGCATGTCAAGACAAAAATTGGAAGACGAAGGGTCACAAGGGACGTGGTAGCAAGTTTATCCTTCTCCTACATAGAAATGCGCCCATGTTTGGATGTGAAAAGTGATTAAAGGTGGTAAATGGGATGAAAGTTTTGCCAAAGCGTGGTAAACTAGGTAAAAGATAGGCGTTATCCTCCATCAAGCTTAAAATGCGCTCAAGGTGGTGGGTGTTAGAAATTTTTCCTAAGGCGTTGAGAGTGATGTGTGTGTTAGAAAATATTTCAAGGTGGTGGGAGTAAAGTGCTAAGTATGCGCCTAGGGGTGAAGTGTGAAGTGTGAAAACAAAATTGCTAAGGCGTGATCTCTCCTTAAGTGTGATAGGCGCCTCAAGTTGAAATAAAATATTTTCTAAGTGTTGGAGAACTCCTCTAAGGCGTTGGAATTTTTTTTTTAAGAAGTGTTTGCAAATGAAGTGAGAAATAAGGTGTGCTAGGCGAATAAATTTTTTTTTCTCTAAGTGAAGATGATACTTCTCTCGCTGGCAGATGATCAAATTATTTTCTAAGGGAAATTTTTCATTTTCAAAATGCAAGATGATTGAAATATTTTCTAAGGCAAATTATTTTCTTCTTAGAAAATACACCTGGAGCCTCAGGGTGATGAAATTTTCCGAAGCACGAGCAATGTTCTCAGTGATGAAGTCAGGAATGCAGGATGAATTCAAATTTTCCGAATTGGAGCAACACAGGATGATCACAGGCGAAGAATCAATTTAAAATGGTGAAAATAATATTTTTCTAAGGTTCAAAATTGAAAAATTAAATGAACCCGTTCGTTGGGTACCCATGAATTCAAAGTGTGAGATCGCTGATTGCTGATATGAAGTCATAGAAGTTCAAATTACTGATTGAGGATAGTGAAGTGAAATCATCAAAGTCTACTTAGAAATCTGTTCTAAGTATTGAAATTCAAGAGAGAAGCTGAGGTTTGCAAACACGAGAGTTATTGCAGCTTCTAGAATTCGACTGCAGCCCCTATACAATGCCTTATTTTATTAAATTTAAATTGCTAATGGATGTTTGTTATGTTGCAGATGGCTGAAGCGAGGACAACCGGAAAGGACAATGGTGCCTCAAGACAAGCAGTGATCAAGAAGCTGAGCAAGACATTCATGCCAGAGTCGAAGTTTATTTCAAAGCTGGGTAAGTTGACAGACACCAATTTGGGCTCCGTCAACCTGGAAACCTTCAAGAACAGGATGTTTGGAATTGGAAGTCATCGGGCTTCAGTCACTTCGCACAACATTGTCCGAAGTGGACTATATGCAGCTGCTGGTTTCCCGCCAGCTATACAGTGTTCGGAGCTGATAATGGAGTGCGCTAATTGCTACGAGAAGGAACACCGGTCGATCATGTCACCCAATGGCCAAGTGCTTGCCAATCTTACTCCGGCAGCCATTGGTGAAGCTTTCGGGATCCCGGTGCATAGGAATATGATTTACAAATCCAGAGAACGGGCTGAGCGGATGTATGCTTCTGCTTTTGAGTGATGCATGGATACAATTAATACCCACTGGAAGAGCACTCCCAAGCCTTCTCGAACGAAGTTGCCCAAGTAGATCATAGCGGATGACTTGAAGCAAGAATACTGTGATCTCATCATGATGCTGAGCAGGGTTGGAGGTTGCCCACAATCATTTATTTTTGAACCCTAGATGTTTTACTACATTAACCTGGTGCTAGAGGGGAAAGACTATGTCAATTGGGCTGTGATGATCAGTGACAACTTGCACGAGCAGCTCCTAAGCTTGAGGAGAACGAAGACATTTTACATGAGCTCCTATGTCATTTATATGTTGGCACGGAAGACGAAGTATAGGGGGATATCTTATAAGGAGCCTGTTGGATGTGGCTCTCATCAGTTCAAAATCTATGATGCCTGTCCATAGTTGCACCTGTCAAGCACAACCCACTACAAGCGTGTCAACGACTCATTCACCATGTACATCACGAGGTTGCTGCAGGAGCGATTGCAACACAGAATCTCGAAGGAAGCCCAGGAGCTAATTGAAAGGTATGTGTGTTGGTTCATACAATTTCCGAGATTCTCTTACATTAGGCTGCAAGGTTTCTCATCATACCCATATAGGCTGCCTAAATACCCAACAGATAGAATATTGATGCTAGAGATATCTAGACAGTTGCTAGCCTTTGATAAAATCCAAAAGAAGAAAAAGAAAGGAGGGATAGAGTTTCCAATTGTGATGGGAAACTCGGATGAGGTGTGTCCTTCGATACAGGTAGCTAAAGAAGCTGAAAGTGAGCTTCAGTTTTATCATTTCTCATATCATACTAGCCGACAGCACTACGACCCACATCATAACATCAATTGGGTTCTGTCGGAGGAGTTCAAGCATAAGGCCACCATAGAAGATTATTGGGCTGATGCAGTTGATGAAATTGAAGTAAGGAAGAGAATGTTCTCTCGGTTGCTGATTACTCTTATCAGGGAGTGCGAGGTTGTGCCAGTTCTGGACCAGGTCAATGAGGATATGGATGTAGTCCATCCGGATTATGCAGCTGTTCGAGATACTCCGCTTCCACCTCCCGATTGGTCAGAGCCCGAGGTTGCAGATTTAGATACTCTTTCTATCCCAGTCATGACATTCACCAGGGCATGGGTTGATAGAAAGGTGAATAGATTGAAGAGTAGGTCGATTGCTTTGACTTACAACATGATGGGAGATCACAGGACGCCCACCACTGGCAGGAAGAAGCAGATTACAAGAGGTCCAGAGTCCAGGAAGAAGGAAATAGTTAGACAGGAGCCTATTCAGCCAGAGCCTCCACGAGTCACAGTGGCAACACCCTTGGAGACACGTTCTCCAAGCATACAGGAGGTCTCTTTGTTTGCTGATCAGAGGGTTACATTGAATCAGGTGCAGGCAGTACAGGATGATTTTCAGCCTCCACGGAGGGAGTCAGTTGGCCAGAGTGTCAACGCACCTGTTAGGATTGATCAGCAGGATGATGAGGGGACTATTACTGACCCTCAGTTTCAGCAGGAGTTAGAGGCGCCATGAACGATGGTGATGATGATGATATAGTGTTAGGTGATACTCAGCCACTTGAGACGATGAGCCTCGCCAGAATGATAAAGAAGTTGAACAGGTTAGAGAAGTCGAGGCACAGGAGCAGCAGCCCTTCGATATACAGTATGAGGTGCCCGATTGGCTTAAAGATAGAATGAGAAGAAGCCCTAGTGAGGAGCTTGATCCAGCAGTTGAGATGGAGGAATTCTTGAACCGGATCAGTGCACCTCCACAGAAGAAGAAAGCAAGAAAATTTTTGAAGATCTCCACTGAGGAGGATGGCTCTCGTACTCTTCACGTTGCTGTTCCACGAGTTGAGTGTGACCGGAATGAAGCAGTTCCTGAGAATTATGTGGTCACAACTCTAGACTTGGGACGCCCTACTGGCGCGTAAATTGTTGAGGAGTGTGATAACTCCTTCCTCGCCCTCAAGGACAGATTATTCAAGAAGGAAGGAAAATACAAGAAGTTGAAGAGAGAGCATAAGGCCTTAATAGGATATGTGCAGCAGTTATCTCGTTCTCGAGGGTAGGATGTATCAGTGATAGAGCCTCCAGCGGATGTACCTAGAAAGTCGATCAGCGGTTTGGTAGAATTGGGGAGGATGGCACAAGAAGCAGATAAATGGGTCACGGGAGTTCGGGTCGAGACGAAGAAGTTTATGGAGGACCTTGCTTCTGCCTTCCAGCAGGCCTCTACTATTTTGACAGGGATGGATGCGGTGGATCATGCCTGGGGCGATGCCTCTATCTATCAGAGTAAGGTGATCCAGCGTCTTGAGGTATTGAGGCATGTGCCATTGCAGTTGCTGATTGATGGAGGCGTCATTCAGGAGAATGACAGATATGATTTCTCTCGGTGGTATTCTTCGGCGATCACAGGGCGTGGTTTCTTCGATGTGGCATAGGCAGATTCAGCCAGAATACATAAGGCTATGGCCAATATTATAGATGGAGTTCAGAATACCTTTGAGGCAATATTTGCTAGGCGGCTGAATCCAGATGAAGTTAATTTTGATAATTTGAGGGGTTTGCTGGTGCCTTTCTTTGTAGATGTTAAGACCTTTGTACAGGATGATTTCGAGAATACTGCTACTTTCTCCACTTTGATCCAGAACACGCAGGACTCCTTGACGGCTTGGAGAAAATCTTGTGCAAGGCATGAAAATTCATTCACAGTATTAGAGTTTCAGCTAGATTGTGTTCCACCAATTTCAGTTCAGGAAGTTGAGGCTGTACTTGGCAGATTTGTTGAGTTGGCAGTCAGAGAGAAGGCAAGTGGGAACACACTACTGGACGAGGATCTTCTAGAAGACTGAATGTGGACATTTATTACATTTACTATTTTGGGAGTGAGTGGGAATCTTTGATTCATTTAATGTACCACTCCCTATTCTGGCAGTTTTTAGGGTTAGGGCTGAGGTGGCACGATTCTGGCCACTCTATTAATTGTAACCCTAGCCGTCTTTTGGGACTTGGCTAGCTATAAAAGGGGGAGTCCCCCTCATTTGTATCTCATTAGAACAGGAAATTAGATCAGGCATTAGCATTAGAGCTAGAGATTGGAGAGATTGCATAGTAGTCATTTTGCTTAGCATAGTGTGGAAGAGAAAGAAAGTTTTCCCTTTGAAAACTTTTGAGGAGATTGTTGTGTAACACTTTTTATGATAATTGATCTTTTCATTGATGGTGGAATTCGTCTTGTCATGAATAGCTAGCAAGGTCTCTTCTTCCTTTCGAATCCAAGTAGCTTAATTTCATGCAAGTAGTTTACTTTGATGTGTGGTGTTTTATTGAGGTAGCTTCACTTTATTCCATACCACTAGCGGCTTGTTGATGATAAGTCCGCCTTGCGTGGTCAACTGGACCTTATCTTGAGTTTAACTTCGGTTGTGGTTTACATGCTTATATGCGTCGTTTTGATGGTATATGTATGTTAAATTATAACTTGAACATCTTTTGCTATCCCCTTGAAGATTGCACCGATTTTACTGAGGCTGTCCGACGTGAGGCTAGGTGAAATCTGGTTGAAGTCTATTGAAACGAAGCTCCACATATCCTGCATTTAGAGTAGAATATAAATTTCTTAGGCCCTATACCCTTTAATTTTCCGCACATTTCTGATTAGCTTTAGGAAAATGAACCACATTGCCAAATCATACACGCAAGAATCCCCTTCAAAATCATACATTAGCTGCTAACTGCAAGAAATCTGAACAATTGTGTAAGTCCCCTCGTAAGAACACAGCAAATACACATCAACCAAACTGGGTCTATTCGCACTTAAAGAACCTTGGAGTTGAACGTGTGATCTATCTCGCAATCTTAGCACACGGAATACTTTGATCAAGAGAGAATGGAGTAGCCCTAAACTATTTCGTTCTGCTGTTTGGTGCGGTCACAAAAAACACATCAACACACCCCACCACCAAGCCCAACTTAAGGCCTTTGAAACCACATAAAACTTCTTGTCGCACACCATTTTACAATTTTATCACTTAAGGGAGAAATTAGGTATTTGGCACTTTTTTATGAAAAATATTCTCTCCAAGTGCTATGTGAGGAAGTGTGAGGTTCGTTCACGTATTTATAGGGAAAAATTGTGAGTTTTTTTACTACTTTTTTCAATTTGTTTTGCAATTTTTTTTGTGTTTTGCATTTTTTATATATCTGGCGAGCTTTCTTCATGGACTCGCTGAGTTTTGGTGGGTACTTGCCAAAAAATTGTCGAGTTTTAATGAAAAACTCATCGAAAAAAACTCTGCGAGTTAAAGTCATAAAAACTCTTTTGGAAAAAAGACTCGCGAGTTTTCTTAGACTTGTCGAAAACTCGCCGAGTTTGCCAACTATGCTTAAAAGTGACTTTCAATGCCAGAAATCCTTATGTGCATCTCGTTGTCAAGATCTCTCACTGTCTTCATCAGAAAATGATCGTTCACCTGCTTGAAATCCCATTCAGCTCGCGAAAACTCCAACTGTGGGAAGTATTCATGCACACATTGAATGCCAAGAGTTCCAACGGTTTTCAAGGTTCTAAAATTGCCTTGGAATGCAGTTAGATAGACGAGATGAGAAACCATGAGAAACTCATGGAGTTTGAGAAATCCCTTGATTTGCTGGTGAAGAACTTCACTGATCAACATAGCCCATTCAAAATGCTCTTTATTATTGATAACCTGGGAGATGACATAGAATATCCATGGCCAAAAGATTTAGCTTCTTCTTGACTCGTGACCCGATTGAGCAAGGTAATTAAGATGGAAATCTCATCTTTGAACTCTCGACACCCAAGATTCTTCGGAAAATTGGTTTTTTGCTCTTTCAACCACCTTTGAGTAACTTTCTTCTGAGATCTTTCCTTTTCTGCATGCCATATCTTTTCACATTCCTCCATGACTATGATGCAATTATCTATATGAGGTGGAATGGTGAAGCATTTTTCAACATCCCTCGGCTTGAGGCTACAAACAACTCGTCCATCTACTAATCAAATTTTTCATGTAGAAGAGTCATAATGCTTGATGCATGCAATGACAAACTCGAGATCTAACACTGTGAAGGGAATAGAAGCTACTGTTAGCAACCAACAGTGATCAAGATGCTTGATTGTGTTACTGTCAACGCCCTCCAACATGCTCAATTTGATCATTGGATGAACATGGCACAAGTCAATGTCAAAAGTTTTGAAAAACTAGACTTTTGACTATAAACTTGGATATGTTCAGACGAACTTCTAAAAAGGCTAAAAATAGCTCCTGATGAGGCTAAAAATACCCTGTTGAGGGGAAATTTTTGGGAAATTTTTGAAACGTGGGTTTTGTAGAAAATGATTTTCTATGCCAACCTAGATTATCAAAAATTCAAAAAAATGACCTTTACTTAGGCATGAGAAGACTTTCAGAAACAAAAGCTGCAGGGATTGTAGGGGTTGTGAGGGCTATTTTTTCCCAGAAAAAATCTGGCATATGGGTTTTGTAGGCGCCAATGTGCTAATCAAACTCAGTTTCTCTATTTTTCGAAAAGTTGACTTTTCCACCAACATGCAAAATAATCTTCGGAAAAAGCACAGTACTTCAAAAAGTGAAGTATCAGAGCAATTTTCTCGAAAAATTTTGGAACATGAGTTTTGTTGCTAGCACTGTGCTGAACGAACCTAGATGACCAGAATTGTGAAAAACTGTCATTTACTTGGGCATGCGAGAGAAAACCTAAGACAAGGATAGAAGAAATGTCAGGTGGAGAAGATAGAAATTATATTCTGCCTCTCAAAAATGCCGCCTATGCCTTGAATGAAGTTTGATGAAGTCTGACAAGCATGTGTTGAAAAGATGGAGTCTGAAAAATTATCCCTTTGAGCAATCTAGACTTGGAATTGTGAAGAACACTGAAAAATACCTCCTGTAGCACCTCCAAATCCTGCTTGCACGAGAAAATATGTGTTTTCCTTCAACCTGTGATGAAGAAAATGGACACCCAAGTTCTTATTTAAAGAATTTTTATGAATTAAGGTGTCACATGCAAGTAAAACCCTAAATTTAGGACACAACATTCTCATTGGACCTCATTTAGTAGAAAAAATGGAGACTGATCCTTCAAATAAGCGCCTCCTAGCATGCATAGAAGAAACACACCACATGCAAGTAAAAATGGAGTATTTTGTAGTTCAATTTGGAGATGAAACTGAAGTTTTATTATTATTTTAAGTTCAGTTCAAAAATTCCTCCATTATGGGGTGGCCAAACCATGCACTTTAGTTTCGAAAATCTTTTAAGTCAAAGTTTTACTTTAGGTGCCAACTTTCTCAGACTTATAATACTTTAATTTTTTACGCATATCAGCAAAAGAGGGAGCTTCCCCTCCTAATTTGAAGAGCAGTCAATACTGTGCATAGCTGTCCATTTCCAATACACACTCTAGAGGTGTGAATTGAAACGCCAACAAGCAGCTACTAAACACTTAATTTCCCATAGCCTCCTTCAGTATTTTGACCCTTATTTTATCAGCTGAAGGTAAATAACTTAGTTGTTGATTCCTTTTGTGGGGTGTGGCTGAATTAGATCCTACAATTTATAATATAAATTAGCTATAGGAATTCGCCCAAAATTACTCTTAGGAGCAACAATTAGTATGGATAGAAGATGAACATGAAATCCCCTATCTGCAACAAAATATCAAAACCAAAATAAACTCTCAAAAATTGAAATATTTAATTATAATTTTTAAATATCCAATATTTCCACACATTGGTGAACTCTAAATGAATCCACTCGATATTGGCTAGGAAGAAATCCTTCTCTAAAATCGATTTTCCCTTAAGATTTTTGTGTTAGGGTTCCAACTTGAGAAACAAAGCCCAAAATCCATAATAGAAGATGAAATTGTCCCAAGATATGAATTCCTCCTTTGCAATACCCTTTTATACTGCCTTTTCGAATATTTGAGAAATTAGATATTATTTCTCCCATAAAGTAAAATTATAATTATAATTTTATTTTTGGCCTCAAAACTAAGTCACTTTAACATAAAATGCTCAACTATTAAAAAATAATCAATTATTCACTTATCATAAGTCCAATTAGCCTAAGGGAATCAAAAAAATATGCTAAGGGTCCTTGCCAAACAATTACGCCTACAAAGGGGACATTACACAAAGGAACCTAATGCCTTTCAACAAAATGGAATTTACTTTAGTAATAAGACCTTTATCTTGGATATTTGGGCTATTTATAAACTATTTTTAGTCATCCTAGTTGTTTCATAAGTTCTCTTAGTTTTAAGGGGACTTGGGTTTCCCCAATTTGGGTTGACCTCCCACCTTTTGTTGTTCATTAGAATGCCTATCGGCTTTTGTTTTTCCTTCAAATATATTTTAGTTTGCACCTTCTTTGGAGCCTCTTTTTTGCCTCCTTTTTCTAGTCTCTAATTGTATTTTTGAGTCCATTGACCTATCTTGGTCACTTGTGGCCATTTATATAATTTATTTTTTTCTTTTCTATAAAAGGATAATCCAAAGACTATCACTGCTTGGTTCATTTTCAATCAACAACACCATAAAGAAAAAAAATTCAAGCATAATTACTTTAATCTACCGATCATGAAATGAATTTTGACTATTCAATCCATGCTTAACCTAAGAAACAAAAAGCATATGCTCATTTGCATGTGACAATTTATGTTAGTTACCTCTCTTTGTTGCAATGCTGCCTCCTTTCTGCAAACAATTTTATTCCAGTTGTCATTGAAAACTTTATTATTCCATTCTCTAAATATAGAATAATACTTTTAATCTCTGAAGTGCAACTGCTGGTAGTTTCAATTACTTACGTGCTAAGCAAATGAACATCTAAGGATAGATTTTCTCCAAGCAAAGCAACCTGGAAAGAAAAATGTATTTCATGAAAACCTCAAATCATGTCACAAAATTCATTGCAAGGTGTAGAGCTATATTCTTTATGTCAGCACATGATTAATGCAAATGAAATTTGGAACTTTAAAACATACGCAAGGAATATATAAGAGATTAATTCTTTGTCAATGAATTTGAAAATTAGGTTTTGAGAAGTGTGACATTTATTGCGCCTTCACACCTTGTATAAACATATTAAAAATAATATTTTTTCTACATTTTGAGCATATGAGCAAAGGAAAATTACAAATTAAATAGACAAAGCTTTTAGCTGGCTAGAAAGGTCCATGTTGAATAGGTTTTAAGAACAGCACGGATGTAACAATATCTCATTCTATGTTGAAGCCATAGTCAAACACTTACCGACATTTTAGCTTAAATAAAGGAGGAATTTGTACATATTTGTTTAAACCAATAGTTAGCATATTTATCTATTGGGCCAAGAGATTACTCATTGAGGCAAGGCTTAAGTTCCAACAAAAGAAAAAGGTGAATAGTCCATGCTCAAATTGATGTAAATTTCTCTTCTTAGACCCTCTCTAGATCCTTAATTAATGAATTACAGTGGGATATATGTCAGCATGTAGGATCTTGAGTGACCAACTCACCTCATACATTTTTGATTAAATAGGAAATTATTGGTGGCTTTGTCCATCTCTTATTCACATAGAGTTGTAATTATCTTAATATCATGATTCTACAATATTATGTATATAATCATAGGTTATAGTTTATTAGTATTTATTTTCTTGCAGAACCTAAATAGCCATCTTAACGATGTATTGAATATTCATCCAGGAATTGAACTTAGTAGTCACTTTTTCTAGATAAATATGTACATTGTATCTCTTTTGGAATGTAAAATTTTGAGGTTCGCATTTCCATTTCCATTTTCATTTTCATTTTCACACTCCAATTTCCTAGCCTAAAATTGGAATTAAAGCATAGACACTATTTTTATCTTGCACCAAATTCTTGTTCCCCATCCCTAGCTTCAATTCTAATTCATGCTCATAGTTATTTCAGAACCCATTTTCCTTTTCGTGTTTGCGCAACCTAAAAATTTGCTAACTATCCTATTTAGCCTCGCAAACAAGGTCATGCATTTCAGCTAGCTAGTGTCAAAGAATTTCTATTGGCATCTAGGATTTTTTATGTCATTACAATTGAAAGGAAGGTCATCTTGCTGAGTAGGGAAAGCTTGGTGTAAAACGTGGAAAGCTCAGGCTCATCAAAGTACCTATGGATATTTGCAGTCATACAAACCCCTATTCATAGTTTGCCAATAATTTGCAGCCTACGTAGCAATAGATTTGTGCCTTTGATTCAGACTACACTCACAAGCTCTGCATGCCCACCTGCATTCAATTTATTCTACATTCAGTCCATGAGTAGCCTACAGGTGTCTCTAAGTCTAGTGATACTATAAGAATGGCATCATTCTAGATTGTGGCTTCATATTCTTGCTACCATTTCTTGGCTTATGTTTAGTCAACAAGGATTTCCCTGCCTTTTTCAATTAATGGCTTGTAATACTACACACAAATATTTTGATTCATGGTTCCCACTGCCGCTTAAAATGATATATTTTATTTCTTAGAGATATGATATTTTGATTTTGAGATTTTTGTTTTAGGGTTTTCAAATAGCCTAAGTTTTTAGGTTTACATTTTTTTAGAGTAAGTAATTTTACATAACATAGTTTGGGGTGTTCTAAACTAGGGTGGTTCACATTATTTAAAATCATAGTCAAGTATTATTGTTGAAGTGGGTGTGAAAACCATTGTTTTTTTTAGGGTGTTTTATAAACCTTATGAGGGTGTGTTGACATGGTTTTTGCGACCGCACCAACACAGAATAAAGTTTCCCAATGGATGCTCTATCCTCTCTTGAACAAAGTTTCCTGCATGCTAAGATTGCAAGATAGATCATACATTTAACTCCAAGGTTCCTTTAATGCGAATAGTCTCAGTTGGCTTGATGTGATTTTTGCTGGTATTTCAAGGGGACTTACACAATTGTTCGACAGTTGACAGCAAACAGCGGACTAAGGGCTTTCATGTAATTCAAATGATTTGGCAAGTGAGCACAAGTTTCCTAATTCTAACCAGAAATGAACTGAATTTAAAATGAGTGTAGGGCCTAAGAAGTTTATGTTCTATCTAAATGCAAGATATGTGGAATTCGACTTCAGCAGACTTCAACCGGATTTTACCTAGCCTCGCATCGGACAGCTTCAGCAAAATTTGTGCAATCTTCAGAGGAGTAACGAAGAATATTCAGATTATAATTCAACATACATGTACCATCACAACGATGCATACAAGCATACGAACCGCAATCGAAGTTAAGTTTGAAA